>JAODPA010143898.1:0-42771 GCA_025585075.1 Nepenthes mirabilis | reverse complement strand
AATAGAATTATTTAATTAATTCAATAAATCAATAATTCATATGTTTCATCATGTGGGACATATTTCTAACAACTACCACTAGAATTCTTTCTTTCCTTCTTTAATTTCCTTTTGTTTTTATTTGCAACCAAGCTTTCCTATGGACTGACAACTGATACCCATTGGGGCCAGTTTGCAACAGATACTCCAAGAGACTGATAATTATCACTGGATTATCTCGGGACACTAAAGTTCAGGATATCATTAGTCATGAAATGTAGAAGTAGTCCAATCAGTTTGATATAGAGGTGGCTAGCATTTTGGACAACATGCCAAATTACTATCCGAATGTATCCCAAAAAGATGAGATCAAATGATGTGATAGTCAAATTGGTATTTTTACGGTGAAATTAGCCTACAGAATATTACAAGTTTTCAAAGACAAAGTGGTGTGAGGCTATCTTATTTGGAGCCCTCAATATATACCAACACATGCCTTTATTCTGTGGTTGGCTATTTAGAGGAGATTAAACATTTTGGACTGTAACAGCACCTTTATTCAACAATCTAATGCGCATATATATTATAGCGATCATATTGAAAGCCATGATCACCTATTTTTTAGATGCCTCTTTTTCAAATGGCGTGTGGAGGATGATGTGTCACCATGCGGGAACTAGTTGGTCGTACAATGACAGAAATTCAAACATAGCATAGGTTTCTCTCAAATGGAAGGGAAAGAATATCGAAACATACTCCTTTCGGCTTACATTAATAGTTACAGTGTACTTTATTTGGCGAGAATAAATTCATCAAACTTTCCAAAACTCTTTACCAAGGGATGAGACACAGTAGTCAATTTGATCAAAGCCACAATTAAACACAAAATGGAATCTACCTTTAACATATATTAGTCGAAATTAAATTTGATTCTATCTATTTTTTGTTTTGTCTATATGGCATGTAATTGAAGATCGATGTATACCCTAACTTATATGCTCTAATTCCAAGGTTGTATATATCCCAGATTTAGAATATAAATTGTGTAAATTCTTCATCTCAATATACACATTACTTATCAAAAAAAAATATATATATTTGCAACCGAGCTTTTCAATCTAAGAAACCTAAGGAAATTCTTTTATGAATTATTGTGGAAATACAATGCCTTTTCCCAACGTACCAAAAAAATCCAAGATAATTGTTATTTATAAAAGAGCAAGGGACACCGAAAAAAGCTCTCGAAACAAAACAAGACTAGAAAGAACATCGGAATTAGCACTTCTTATGACTTCGTTAATCACAAACAGCCGAAAAAGGGCATCCCTAACACACACTCTCATTCAAAGTTTGGCATTTATATATCAATCCCGAGAAATTTTGTTTAATTTACTATCCATATAAAAATTAGTAAACATCCTACTCAGGCAGCAAACATCCTATTAGAGAAGCCAACATCTAAAGTACATTTTCAAGCTAAATGTGAACATGAAGAAGAAGCAGATGAAGTGCAATTCATACGAAAGATATTCTTTTAACCCTTATGCAGCTAATTCAATTGAGAATATCATAGATGATACAACAAGATCACATATTCACTCAGTAACAGTACTGAATCTAACAACAACATTGATGCCTCTTCTTTTATACGCATGATTTGCTTCATTAGTAGACTTTCCCTCCCCTTAATGAAGTTCAGTTACTTGCCTTGGGTCAATCTAGCATTCTCACACAAAGTTACGATTAGCTAAAGGCTTTTAGCATATTCTCAATGTTTCAACATATTAGCTTCTTGCACAATTTCAAATATATTATTTCAGCAAAGGAAAAGCTTAGCGATGCAAAACCTAAATACAAATAGTATGCAGACAGCAGAATAGTAACAATACACCCACATGCATATGAATCTACCACCATGGGGAAATTGGCCTCAGGGATGGGTAAAGTGCCAACTCCATATAGTTTACTGGCAAACAATGTCAAGATATCAAGTCTTTTCAGGTCCATCGTTTTCCAAATACATCACAACACATTGGATAGCTACCAGTACGCTCTTTCCAATGATGCTAAAACTGACACGCAAAAATAAGCAATTTTTGGATAGAAGTAGGAATTGCATATAAGTTCAAATACATCACAACACAATAAGATTCCGTACAAATTAACTAGATTTTGTCTACTTTAACCAGTTTTTGGTTTCAATTTGGCATTGACTTCGGAAATAATTTGGATTTTCTATCCAAACCCACTTAGAATATTATTTTAAATATATATCATTTTTCTTGTCACATCTTTATCGAAGCTCAATCTTGCTGTCCTTCTATTTCCAGATAACTAAGCACGCACTAGCCGCAACCACCCCCCATCTACACTGTCGTCTCCTCCATCAATCTCACCTCTATCTTGCCTCCCCTATACCCTTCCTTGGCAATTCTAATTATGGACTGACTACTACATAATTTATTTATACTTGAGACGCCTAATTATGATTTTTGTAACTTTCTACATTAAGAATTTGAAATAACAGTAGGACACTTTTTTTAAATAAGTTTATAAAATATATTATATTTCATGGATAATAAATTTAAATGTTTATCAGTTGATTGTGTTGTTAACATGATTATGATAACATCAATCTTGTGAAATGTTTCTTCTTCTCTTTAAAATTGAAACATAAATAATTTCAGATTTGGCTTGGATTTAATTATAACACAAGCCATCGTGATTTTATTTAACTTGAAGTACCATGAATTGGATTAGGATTATAGGTTTAAATTATTAGGTCGGATTTAGATTTAGCTCCCTTAATTCAAACCCGACCTATTGCTATTAACCAAAATCAACCAAAACCTCTGCTCCAACCCACCAAAACACTCCTTCTTACTCTCAAAACAAACAAAAATAGAAGCAAAATCACCAAGAAAACACATCAAGATGGTCCTAAAATATTACTCTCAAAATAGATTTGTACACTACACAATTTACAACAACAAATATGTCATCAGCGCAACTCCTTACATCTCTAAGTTATTTGATGAAGTCCCCTTTTGCGGCTGTACTTACTCTCAATTCTCCAAGAATTTGAATTTTTTTTTGCTCCATTGAGAGACTGGCACAAGAAGCTGCCAGTCAGCAAGCTAAACGAATCGAACATCAATTTAGACAACACAACAAATGGACAAATTCAAATAAGTGGAGGGAAAAAGAATATACAGGAGAAATTACCCATGCCGAAATAATGATCAACAGCAGGGTTCAACATGTCCTTGCTTCAGCATCTTGCAATCTGAAAGGTGCTTCGTTACTTCACTCCAGCCTACATTTTAGTGAGTGCTGAGTGACTATTTGGTTGAAAGAAGAGAATCATGTGAAATGAGATTAACATTACCAGACATGCATTACTATGAATAAGGTGGTCATAAATATTACATTGTTTAATAATTATACGTGGACTAAATATTACCACCGGGGTATAGAAAGATATCAGCACAGTTGCAAGGGGCCATGGGATGGTGGCAGAGGACCTGTGGGGGAGACAGCCGACCAGCTTGCAGGGAATCAACAGAGGTGGCCCAAGGGGATGGGGTCACCAGTGGGAGTCCATGGTGGAGGACTGGGGCAGAACTTGCCGGTAGGGGTCACGTTGGGAGCGGATGGAACAAGTAATTAATATTTCTACTGGTCCAATGACAAATAAGAACAGTTCTTATATGGAGTTAGTTGTTCTAGTTTTTTTTCTAGCAATATTTATGACCAACTAAACAGGTTTTTTTACAATTACTAGGAGAGAAAGTTTAAGGAAAAAGATATACTTGGGATATTATGAAAATCAGGATCGATTCCATTGCCGTTGATGTCCAAGTGATGTGGTGTGACATACTTCCCTATCGTGACGACCACACCAGATCCATCGTGGAGTTCAAATACAGATTGAATGAGACCCTGTACACACAAAATTTTCCACATTAATATGCATGAAAATTTTAGAAATTACTCAGCCTTGTATCCACCAAAAAGCTCAATTTGCAGCCTAGCCATCAAAGGGGGGAAAAATAAGTTAAAGATCAATTTGTCCATCTACATCTTAGGAAAATAGGGCCTTTCTAGTAGATTTAGATGAAATTGAGGGCTCGCCCTCCAGCCTTACAGCCAGTAAGCTAAAAGGCATTGATTGCACAATATGCCATAACCCCTATTCATTCTTCAATTCTCCAATCACTGATAGCACGGTCTAGAATATTTGATGAACTGTTGGGAATCCCGAGATTCACTCCTTGATTGTTCCCTAAAAGTTACTCCTCCATTATACCCAATATTTACCCCTTTGTTATAGAAAAGGATATGTATTTAAGTTGTATAATCCCCGATACCCCTTTTCTTGTTATTCCTCCAATTTTGAGAGATTCACAAGGATATTCTCTCACTATTCTTTGGAACTTGACCTCTCTAAATAAGGTTATTCCTTTTATATAAGGACAGAAAACTTAGTATGTGAAATACAAGAAAAAAATTATCCATCTTTCATTAAGTACAAGCATTAAGTAACCCCTCCTAATGGGAAAGAGTGAACGTAGTGATGGAAAGATCCCATTAGCTTAAAAAGCAATAGGAAGCCTACACACAAGGTAGTGAGTAAATGACCCAATGAACAAAGGAATTGCCATTTTCCATCATGTCAATTACAACCTTAATGGATGCTTAAAGGGCCTTCTAGGGCAGTGAAAAAATATTTAAGCAAGGGATGTTTTAGAGAGAGTCTCAGTGGCATATCTAGGACATCAATTACCAAACTTATTCAGATGCAAAGCAATAGAGAGCAAATGGATCAGTCCAAAGAGGAGGCATTTGGATGAATCAAATCAAGACTGAGACTGCCTTTTGCTCCTAGATGCAGTTTTAGACCTCTATAGTAGAAGGTGAACTAGGAAAAATAATTGTGGAGCTGCTGTGCCACAAGGGTTGACATGAATGGTAGGATCACTTGATTATGTATCAGGTGCATGCATTGATATATCAATTGATATATATCTAGCTTTTCCCAAGATGAAATGAAAATTGGATTTATCATGTAGCTCCCTGATATCAAATTTCCTAATATCACAACAAAATCGTAAAATATTGTCGTATCAATCAATATACCAGACATTTCCTGATATAACAGTCAATATTTTCCCTTTAGGTTTTAATTAAAAAATTTGCATTTAATAAATCTGATATCAACACATATCACCCAATATGGCCAATACCAATACAGCCATCAACTGTGATATTGGTATTTCCATCTATAATCAGGCACAATCTATATAAAAAAAGAGGGGACAAAATAGTTCAATATCAGAGAGTCTAACCTTGCCGTAAGTTTTTTCACCCACAAGAATAGCACTGCAGTTATCATGAAGTGCAGTAGCAACCTGTAATACTATGTATTATATCCTGTATATAGGAACATTGGCATCATCACATGATATGGAAAATGATGGGTACTTACAATCTCACTTGCACTGGCAGTATTGCCGTTCACTAAAACCTGCATAGGTAATGGCAAGAATAGTTAGCACAAAAATAAAATAAAATAAAATCTTAAACCATTTGTGTTACAGATCGCCTTCCTTCTATTTAATATCTGTGAATACTTAAACATAATAATACGCCATATTACATACAAGTATAGATAATATATAACCATTATACACAGGATCCACATAATTGCCACATTATCAGTGGTTCCAACACTATACGGATAAAAGATAGTGCCGGACTCTTCAAAGATGCTTACAAAGTACCAAATTCGTTACCATAAAGTCTTGCAGAAGCATAAATAATAACCATAATAACAAATTGCAGACGCATAACAAATAAACAATGCCAAAGTTACATTCATTTACAAGATCAATTATATGGTTTCATACATACACTACATTTTCATCAAAATACATTGACACATAAGCCTAAACCACTTTTGTTTTTACTCCTACTCATCGGGTACCAACTCATGATCATCATCTAAAGAGTTAGGAAAATAGCAAGAGAGTAAGCTAAATACTCAACAAGGTATATACAAGCAGAGACATGCACATTTATACTTAAAATAAATGTACGAATCAAATGAATAAGAATCATATAAAACATGCATAAACTTTTGTCTTCTTGAATGTTTCCTTTTTTGAATCTTAATTATTATTTGTCATTATATCATTTGATTTTAAAGATTAGGGCTAATAGGCCTTATTAACTAACAGAGCGGTCAATCAAGGAAAAAAAATATATATACTTTCACACAATTTAAGGCCAAACTCTCCTATTCAGCACCCAAAGGTGAGCGGTATACTTTTAACCCAATATATAAGACTATAACTTACGCCGCCAAAAGTTTCCTCACGGTGAAGGGCAGTCCTCGAGTTTCCACTGTAATATTCTAAGGCATGCCAAGGTATATCATCTGCTGAAAATGATTTCTTAATCTAGTTTCTTAACCCATTTTTCAAAACTTCATATAAAAGCTCTTGTTCTAAATACTTTTTCCTTAATTTTCTCCACTCCGGAAGAAAATACCTATCATTTTTGGAACTTGCAAAGCTTCCATATAAACTTTCAATAATATCAAAACATAAAACCAAAAATACGATAATTAGTAATAAACCGTAAATCGTAACAGAAATCAATACATTAACGGGTTTAG
This sequence comes from Nepenthes mirabilis, assembly GCA_025585075.1. Classification (NCBI taxonomy): domain Eukaryota; kingdom Viridiplantae; phylum Streptophyta; class Magnoliopsida; order Caryophyllales; family Nepenthaceae; genus Nepenthes; species Nepenthes mirabilis. The sequence goes on along the minus strand of JAODPA010143898.1, from coordinate 36,113 downwards.
TAGCTTAATTTTAAAATTTTACATATGTTAAAATTTTAAATTTAACATGTGATATATTCGGCCGATCCGGTTGCTAGTTCGTAGTTAGTTTGGGGCAACTCGGGTTGATTTTTTTAATCCAATTTTAACACAATTACTTAAGGACTCGGCTATTGATTCATGGCCAGTTCAAGGGTTGGTCCACATTGATTTTTACTATTAATTTTCATTGTTTGTAAACCGGCTTGATGAACCGGTTCAAGGGTTTAATGATTCTCTATAAGCTGTGAATTTCAGCATACGCTGGGCCGGTTCAGCTGTTAATTTAAGGCACAGTTCGGAAGTCGATTCGAGGAAGTTTTTACAAGTTGACACTTCATCATCATCTCAAGACACTTAGGCTAATATGGCAGCCGATTCAGCCGATTTGGAGCCCGATTCAAGGTCGGTTCCGTAGCTGCAAATTCAGCATCAGCATGAATGCTGTTAGTTGGTTCGGTGGGGGCCTAGTTTAGTAGTCAATTCAGAGTATCTTTCGCAACTAGTTTATAGGTGAACAGTTTAGTCTTAGTACATGATGATTTGGCTGGCTCGGCTACCAGTTCAGCCGATTCAAGGCCTGGTTCAGGCTAATTCCTTAAGTTGTCGAGTTCAGCATCGGTAAGAATATTACAATATACTTAGGCAAACATGGTTGCCGGTTCAGCTGATTTAATGCCCGGTTCAGGCCCGGTTCAGAGGCTGCAAATTCAACATCAACATGGATGCTGTTAGCCGAATATGTTACTATTTAGGGGTCTGATTCAGTGACCAGTTCGGGTCCAAATTTATGGGTTGACCCTTCAACATCTCAAGACATTTAGACTAATATGGCTGCCGGTTCAGCCAATTTAGAGCACGGTTCATGCACAATTCAGTAGCTGCAAATTTAGCATCAACATGGATGCTGTCCAACTGATTTTGTTGCTAGTCAAGGAGCCTGGCTCAGTGACCGGTTCAAGGTATTTTTGGCAGCCATTTCACAAGTTGACACTTCAGTCCTAGCACTTGAGGGTTTGGCCGGTTTGCGTACTAGTTCAGCCAATTTGGGAGCCGGTTCAGTATGTTTTTCCCAAATTGCCAAATTCAGCATCAGTATCAACATTAGCAAGGATGCAGGGGTGGGTTCTACTGCTTATTTGGAATCCGATTCAATGGTCCATTCAACCCATTTTCAAAGGCCGAATTTATACAACATCAGTAAGGGACTTAGCTAGTTGGTTACTAATTTGGGAACGATTTGGTAGTCGAATGGTGGCTGGTTCAATTGATTCACAGCAAGGTATTCAGCTTTTGATTTTGTTCAAGTCGGTATTCTAGCTCTTTTCAGCGATTCTTTTCTTATGTAAAAATGATGATACGAAAAAAAAAAAACGAGTAATCTAAGTATTGGGACAACAATACTTAATGAGAATTCACAAAAATCAGCAACAATTGAAGCAAGGAATTAAAATACACTTGCCAAAAATTAAGTTTTGCTTCTCTTGCTTTTGGTTCAACCCCTTCCTGCTTCCCGGTTCTACTTCTGTTCCCTCTCAGTTCATCCCTAATTTTCTTCCTCTCTTCTCTCACGTGTCTTTCCCTTTCTTTTTCTCTTGCTTAATTTTCCTCCACTGATTTCATATATAAAACTTCCTGAATTGTCTTAACATATCAGCTTCTTCCCTACCTCTTTTCTTGCCACAGTTCATACTTGCTGTCTTGCTCTTTTCTTTCCACATATTTATTGCCTATGATGTTGCCATGCGTTGCTGCTATATACTACTGGTTGTGTGCCAAATATTTGTGCCATGTGTGTATTGTTCCCTTGCTGAATTGTAGTGGAGCTGCCGTGTGGCAGCTGAGTTATTGTGCCATGTGGATGCTGATTTATCAGCTCTTTGAAGCTTGCTACTGCTTCAGCTGAGGCTGCCATGTCTGTGTGTCAGTTCCTAGTGCCATGTGTTGCTTTTCCTATTAAATATTTGGAATTTATAATACTGCATTATTTTATTTCATCTGCTGATGTTGGTTGAGGTGCTGCTGCCATGTGGCAGCCTCCTCCTACTGATTTTTGCTGATTTCTTTAGCCTCCAAGTGCCGTGCTTTTTATTTCCTAAAATTGTCTAAGTGTTGCCGTGTGTGTTTATCATGTGTGTGTGTGTGTGTATTTCCTATGAAAAAATTGGAAGTGGAGCTCCCATGTGGTAGCTGAATTCTTGTGCTGCTGAATAAGTGTTGTCGGGGACTTCTTGCTGAATTTTGCTGCTTTTAAGCCTCTAGTGTGCCTCGTTTCCATTCTCCCTTATTTCCCTTAAATTTTCCTAAGTATAGCCAAGTGTGTTGCTCTTAATGCCATGTGTGTGTGTGCTGATTTTGCTCTTACTGAATTATTAAAAATTCAGCTGAATTTTGATGTTAGCATGTTGTTGTGTGTGTGGTGTGCTGAAGTATATTGAATTTAATTTGATTTGTGCTATATTTAATCAGCCGTTTTAAATTCAGTTACTAATCGGGTAAAAATTCAAAGGCCGGGTTATCTTTTTGTCAACTAAAATTAATTTGGTTGCTATCTATTGAAAATTTAGCATCCGAGCTAGCTTTTTGTTATCCCAAAATCAATTCGGTTGATAACCGGTTGGAATTTTGGTGGCCAAGTTGTCCTTTTACTAACCATAATTAAATCGGTCGCTGACCGAGTCCATCAAAAGTTTTTCGTGTTACCGGTGTCCCGAGGTGAACCTCTGGCTTCCGATTTATAACATAATCAGCATAATAAATCTTAATTCTTACCGAAATCCTTAGACTGGTGAAAGTTTTCAAGTCCACATATTTTAATTTTAATAGTTTAGTAGTTTCGGGATGTCAGACCATTCAATCTAAAGTTCTCTATATCCTTTGACCTCGAATTTATTTTTGTTTAATTAATTATGATTTGTTTGATTGAAAAATCTCGAGCCTTACAATTTGAGTGCTATAAAGCCTAAGTTTGACTTTTGTATTAATCTATTGGTCTAAGTAAATTACAATTCAACCAAGCATCAAACGAGATTAGGTAAAAACACTGAGATTTAAGTAACATTTATGAATTTCCACAAACAAACTTTGAGACAAAAACTCAATCTATGTCGCTTATTCTCAAAACTCTACAAGCATTTTCAAGTATCAATGAAGAAAAAACCACTGCTAGTGTCTAAGATAAGCACCACATAAAGGTTATTTTTTTTCAAATTTGCGGCATTGAAAACTGACATTGATGGCCATATTTCTGTCCCACATTAGAATGCACCAGGGATTGATGACTTAACGATAGGCTTGCTTAGGATGTGCATTGCATAACTACATAAGCAATTAGACAAGTAGCATCAAGCTTCATACTTTCTGTTGCCGTTTCTATAGGGATAATACAATGCCTTAAAGTAAAACTTTCAATTAAATCATATAAATGTTTGAGCAAATCACCCATGTTTAGTGGCTAACATACAATGACTGGAGTTGTAACCAAGGGTCCAGTTTCCGCCATAATAGCTTTCTGGGATTGAGGATCTCTTCCAACAGTATAAATTACCTGTTCATACACAGAGTCACTAAACAAGCAGAATAATCATATAGATAACCAACAACATCACATTAAATAGCGACCACTGATGAATTAATTAAGGAAGAAAATCTCTCTTAACAAACGAAATGTTGGATTGAAGGTAGAACAATTTGTATGAAAGGACTACTGATCTGACGTTTAAAAAAAAAGTAGTACTTCTTTCTTAATTTGTTTATTTGACTACTTGAAAAGCAAATATTTTTTCTGTAGTGAGAAACTAGTTAGTGAAAGTTTTGATGATTTCCAGGAACAATGCTGTTCCAGATTTAAGGAGTGACAAGCCTCTGGAACTTAATGAATCCATGATGACTTCTTATAAAGATAGATTCTCTTTGCTGAGTTTAAAGCATGTCTCTCTCAGAATTTCAATTTAGGAAAATATTCTAAAACAAAAGCCCAGTGTACAGGTTATCAACCAATGCCACCAAGCCAAGCGTTGACTAACAGACAGAGTGATAAATAAGGTGATTTGTTCAAATCAGCATGTGATTGCAAGTGGCTGCCAGTTGTCAAGACACCCTTTTATGTCCAAGGTGTGTGCGGATTCAAGAGTGATCGTTTAATTTCAAGGTGATAATCCTTAAACGATGTCTTTGTGATGCTTAGAAGCATATGCTGAAAAAGATGAGATAGGGGAAAAATTAGATCCACCTTAGCATAAAAAATGCAATTTGCTCAATCCCAGAAAAACAATACTCATTCCACATAGAAAGCTTGCTTACTTCAGAATTTGAATAAGTCTCCATCAATTCCTTGAAGCTGGAATTCTTTTTGTTGTAATTTGCAAATGATAAGGCAAAAAGAGATGGAGTAGTTGAAGAACTTTTTGGAGTAACAAGTCATCAGATAAAATCGACCTTTTTTTTTTGGAGATTCTAAGGGTTTTTCAAAGACAAGGAGCAGCTAAGGGCTCTACAGTATATTCCTGTGTTCAGCCTGTGTTCAGGGTAGTGACAGGTGTTGAAATAAATGTAGATAAAGATTACTAGTTTCAATAGAAAAGCTGTGTCAATAAAGTCAAACATCCTCATGAAAAAGACAATGAATTCTGATGCATCCTTGGATCAGAATTACCGAATGAGTTAAGGAGCCAATTGATCCTCACTGAGGTTGAGCTGAAACGGGCCGGTCCTCGTTACTTCAGACCTGGATACTATGCAACACAGCTGACAAACAAAAGCTCAAAGGATGGCGGAACTCACTCTCTAATATATTCTCCGACGCTCAAGTCAAAAATCTTTTTCAGACGAATAGAAAGATAGGAAGATGTGTTAAAATCATACATAGATGCATGCATTTGGGAGATTGAGTGTTTACAGATAGTTGAGCTCCGATGAGTGTGCTCAGCTAGGGAGTAGTTTTGAGATGGAGGATTGAGCTCTAACAATGCACTCAACTGAGGAGTGGCTTAGAGACGGAGGACTGAACTCTGATGAGTGCACTCGATTGGGGAGCGGCTTTGAGATGGAGGATTGAGTTCTGGTGGTACGCTTGACTGGGGAGAGGCTAAAAGACGGAGGACCGAGCTTTAGTGGTACACTCGGCTGGAGAGCGGCTTTGAGATAAAGAACTGAACTTCGGTGAGTGCGCCCGACTAGGGAACGGTTTTGAGATGGAAAACTGGGCTCCGGTATTATTTTCTCGTTTTTTGAATTTTTCAACCTCCAGAAGCCTCCCTTTTTATGTGGAGAGAGGTCTCCCCTTCTCTGCCAAGGGAGGTTCCCTCTTTTTTTTCCCCAGGAGATCTTCCCTTCTTGTGGAGGAAGGAACAAGAAGAAGGAAGGTATATGTAGAGAGAGTGAGAGAGTCGGACCGCAACTGCTGGAGCGCTGCTGGTTTTGCAAGGAATGGCCAACAGCACGGCTCGGTGGTTCAGCCTGTTGAGTGCGCCTGGGTCATGCTCCGCTGATGGGCTACACTGTAACAGACAATCAAAGGCGTGGCCACATGGGATTGTCTGTTGAGTTGGAGCTCTTGAAGCGCGTGCCACTGAGTTGCATTCGATGGGCGGCTTTGAGAGCTAACATTTCACTGGGTAAATCTGGGCCACGCGGTTTGGGCCTTGGGTTGTGAGGGACTTCTCCTAGACTGTGGCTTTCTGGGCACTCCTCCTCTGCAAGCCTCATCTCGGATTGACCCATAGGTTACTAGACCTATTACTAGCCCCCCATGTCAGGAGGTTTAAAATTTTAACTCTCGGCATGTTTCTGATGGGACGCCGCCTGCAAGTCTGCGCGTTTTCCTTTCCCAGGCAATTCTACTGATTTTTGCTCTAGTTGGCAAGATTTGGTGCCAATTTAATTCTCTACCACTGGCAATCTTCTAACGAGAACAATCTTCTAGCATCAGCGCAATCTCCTCGAATTAATGCTGGACAATCTCCTCCTTCGGCTATAAGTAGAGGGGCTCCCAACACCTCGCATCACAAATCGTCTCCACCAACTAAGTGAAGTGAGAGTTCGGAGCTGACATAAAGCCTATGCAACCACAAACCGAGATCGGCAGAGATTCTTCGCTGTTGTTTGAAGCTGGAGTTAAGGATGTGCTTGAAGTCTGCCTTGGTTTCCCTCTTTTGGGCGCGGCCCGAACCTGTCTCGTATTGCACTAAACGAGATCCAGGTTTTTGGCGGCCTAGTTTTGCACATCTCAGACGAGTCTAGACGGTCCTTGGCGGGGCAACCTTTAAGGAGTGGCAGCTCACCTTTCTGACGGGAGAGGGCGAGCAAATCAATTCTAGGCTGCCCACGGGGCTGATCTCACGACTATTGGATGAGGAACTTCCACAAGTCCACGTCAAATCTTAGGCCATCATCGCCGTGTTGGATCTTGCATAGGTGCAGAGGATCATGGACAGCGTGGTTTTTCGGCCGGTTTTGGTGGACGATTCTTGGTGGTTGCCTCCCAGGGTGAGAACCGGCACTCTGTGCCTCGTTCATGCAGGGAAGGGCTTCTACATGCTTTCTCGCCATGAGTCGGATACTGCGGCTGCCAGCCTGGTTGTTTTTCTCTTGCAGTTGTCTTCCTCGAAGGCGGGTTGGGCAACATGTAGTCAGGTCGCTGCTCCATATATTTTTTTATTTCCTTCTAAATCGTACATCCGCTGTCGTAAGCTTGTACTTTGTAAAAGGAATTAATGAATGAAACTACCGATCATTATTTGCCTTCATATTGCATGGCTCTAACACTCTTGCATGGTGTGAATAGTTAAAGCACCTGGGCGCTGCTTTCTGCTACTGTATTTTAGAGGACTTGATGATCTAGACCGCTGGCGGCTTGGTCTTCTGGCAATCCACCCCACAACCAGCCATCCCAGACACTAGATTGGGACAGGTGTCGGGCAAAATTAGCCTCAAGCCTACCAAGGTTGCACATTGCTAATCTGTTATCGTTTAGAACAGGGGGTGTGTCGGGGCATCGTTACCTGGACTGTGCTGCCGTCTTGCCAATCTAGGCGCCTAGGCCGTCAGGCTGTTAGCGCATTGCACGGGGAGGCAGAACGTCAATCGACATGACTGACCTATTGAATCAACATGCCGCGACATATTACGATGTGGGCACATGTTGCGGTCATCATGGAGGCACGCCTCTCTAGCTCCCTGAAAGGACTCCGCTTCTGGACCAGGGCTATGGCTATTTAAGTGCTAGCCTGCAACCGCTTTTACTTCTCTCTGCAACATTGAATATCTCTGCCCCAGCTCGCCATTTTCATCCTTCCCGGTTTGTAGAGTCTTCGAATGGCTTCCCCCAAGGCGTCGTTGATAATCAGTCCACGCTAACTAACGGGAAGATAGAGCCTTTGTATAACTGGTATTGCATTCCGAGCGTCAAGCAATATGCTATGCTTGGTGTTGATGACACTGCTTGCTTTCCTCACCCGTGGTTCATAACTGTCTACGAGGAGCATTTGAGGGCTGGATTCTGCATTCCGTATGCGACAGAGTTGCATGAGATTCTGAGAGCTCTGGATGTCCCTGTGGCTCGTCTTCACCAAAACGTCGTCCGGTTTCTGGTGACTTTGTGTCTCTTCTTTCACACTAATGGGCTCACTCTGAATGTTCGAAACCTGAAGGTGATCTTCCGGGTTAACCAAGAGGCTGATTGTATTTTCTTCACCCCCTGCATGAGGTTTGAGATAAGTGGGGGGGGGGGAGGGGCTGAATCTAGAAAGGGGCTAGATGAGGCGCTTCTTCTTTGTGGCGGTTGGCGCCAAATAGAGCATCTCAAATCAATGGCGCATGGCCAGTGACACCTACACTAGGGACGTCCTGCTCGATGAGGAGCTGATGGCGAGGCCGCTAATGTCGCTGGTCGAGGGGAGCACCAGCATCCTACGCTTGCACTGATCACTAGGTCTCCCAGGGAGCACTAGATGGAGTGCAGGGGAGGTTCAAATGGAGGGCGACACCTCTACCACATCGGGTGGTCATCCTGAAAGGGACTATAGGAGTTTGCTTTCTTGGGACTCTCCTGAGCCGGCCTCTGACGAAATGGCTCTTCCGTCGCCTACTCTCTCTGAGAAGTGTCAACGAATCGATGCAGTCTATGCATTGGAGCCTGCTCTAGCTGCCTGAAAGTCAACGAGGAGGCTGGGCTTGGAAGAGTCTTCATCAAATAGCATGAGACTTAGTGACTCGTCCAAACGGTATGAGAGCAGTGAGCCCTCTGCTGATCTCGGTAATGAAGCGGGGGATCACCCGGATGGTGGGGATGGTGGGCCAAGGGGACAAATTGATGCTGTAGCCGTGGCAGAGCAAGGAACCCTAATTTTGGTGACTTCTCCGGAAACGTTTTCCTCTATCTCCCCCGTTGCTTCTACCGAGGAGGGTGCTGGAAGTACTCAAGTGGAGGAAGGAGCGGTTGGAGATGGCCCAAAGGCTATAGCTGCCGCTAAGAGGGCATCTTGTCTTGAAGAGTCGGTGCCTGAGCCCCTAAGGACTTCGAGGGGGGTCAATCCTTTGCCAGGTTTTGAGACACCTCACCCCCATGATGTGCCGTCTCTACGATCCTTGCCGATCCCTACTAAAGTTGGAGTTGAGGATTCTCCTAGCCCGTCACATTGGGGAGGGCCGACTTAACATTAAGTACTACGTCATGGGCTTCTTTTGCTCTGTAACTGTGCCTTTTGTTGCTATACCCAACTGACCATACCTTGCTGCTTGACAAATTCGGGAGACTCTTCGAGTGGTGGAGAGGGCGCTGCATTGGAGGAATACCAAGATCTTGTGGCCATCCCAAGCACGCAAAGATCCTACTGTGATAGAGGATGCGAAGCGTCGAATGAATGCTGCTGTCGCCAAGGCTTTGCGGAGTGAAGAGCAGGCAACTACCTCAGTTGGAGACTGTCTGAGTTAGAGGCAAGATCCCAATAGCTCTCAGAGGCAAACACTTGGGCTTTGGCTCTGGATCAGACTGCCTCGCTCAACGACAAGCTTTGAGTGGTGCTGTGCCAACTTGCAGTCCTCCGAAATGAGAATGCCTGACTTGTAGGAGAGCTTCAACCTAATGGATTATCCAGAGGCAGGAGGGGGCCAGCATCACGCATACCGAGAGACCCTAATCCTAGGGTAGTCGTCCGAACAGTAGGTGTAGGCAACTCTTTGCATTCATTTTTAAGGGTGGCTGATATTCTTGATATACTCTTTGAATTTTTAATGAATCGGCTAGATTGCTTTAATTTTTGTTGCTAATGTCTTGATTTGTCTTTGAGCGTGTGTTAATTTAACTTTGTCCAATATTGACTCTGTTTGCCAACTAAGCATCATTGTCATTGTCGACGGGCTTGGCTGGATGCATCTGTCCGATTGTACTCACTCCTGTAAGGAGGTTGTGTCACTGAGAGAATGTGATTGTCGGTTAAGCCTTACAGGTATCATTGCCAGGCTTGATTGGATACATTCATCCATTTACGCTCTTCCTACGGAAAGACATCGTGGCATAGGTATGGGTGAGTCTCACAAGGACCGACTAGGTCTCATGGCCGCAATCACCAAGCTCTGGCGAAGTCTAGGCTGTCGCCCACAAGTAATCATTGGTGTTCGGTCCTGTTAGAGGACGTCGTAACTTTCATGCGTCAGGTCCTGATCAGCCGACCATTGTTGCCTAATGATGCTCGTCCTTACGGGACGGAGTTGTCGCACGCATGCTGAAAAACCTCCTAAGGTTTTAATAGTCACTTGATGGGGAGGTTCGACTATTGGTTCGCAAGCCCCTTGGGCTGTTATATTCTACCTTGTCATTGCCGCTCAGTTGCTGGAATCAAGGTTTAAGATTCGACCGCATACGGGCCACTCGATTGCTGAAACTGGGGTTTTTTGGACCAGGTCACAGCTAGTTGAAGCATAGGTGAAGAAGTTTACTTGACTTAGGGACAGTATAAGTCTTTGAATTAATGCAAACACAAACATTCATATGATTGGCATGATAAATAAAACAAGCAAATAAACATTTTTATAATACTCAAACAACCTGCATGGATGCACTTAACTTACCTGCACTTAGCAAGAAATCATCAGTTGTACCTTCTGAGGTGAAGGGCACCTTGGGCACGTGGGACCAGCTTTTTGCTCCAGGTGCGTAGCACGTACGCCCCGCTTTGGCAAGTTATCAAGACTGGGAATGGTCCCTGATAGGAGGGAGACTGATCGCTCCGCCCAGCAGTCTCATGCCTGCGGCCTCAATACTCTGAGGGACTAGGTCTACCGCATTGAACCAGTTGCATGATTTGGATGCCGAGCTTTCATTGCTGACATGTGACCGGTAAGTATCGAGGGGGAATGCCACTCAGCATGCTGACAGCGTCTTCTGGCATGAAACACCACATGTGCGCGGCAAAGGACTCTACTGCCCTGGAGGGCGTTCCAGCCTGCTGCCTACGCTATGCCGGGGATCGATGAGGCTACAGAGGCCCAGCAAAGCATAGAAGTGATCCAAGTAGAGCACTAGATCGGAACTTTGGTTGCAGGGCTCCAGGCTCTATTCCCCGATCCTGCGAGGAGATGGTGACGACCGAATCTCCACCACAAACGATGACTTGGCTAGGTCAGCAAGTTGCCTGCTGGCGCTACATGGAACTTCTTTCTGTGCAAGGGACCTACTATCATCACAGAAGCAATGTGGACTACGTCGCACTAGGCCTTCATCCTGCATCTCATGACTCGATCGGCCCTTCGGCTGCGGCTAGGCCCTATCACTCGTGGCAGTTCAGGCCACGAGGTCGTCAGGCCACTGGATCCTTTAAGGATGCTGTCCTTTTCTCCAGTCTCTCCTTCTAGACGCTAAGGTCTGGGAGTTAGAGGGTGGAGCCTCCAGCATTGCATCTTCGGATGGGTATGAATGGTTTAGGACCACATAGGACACTGTGCCTCTTTGGGCGGCGAATGTCAGCATGTCAAGGGCGGTCCGTCTGTCCCTGTGAGTACCCGCAGAGGAGTCATGGCCATGGGAGATGATGTCTATGGCAGGTGTGCTGATTCGTGCCCTAGAATTGGACTTATCTACTCTCGTAAGAATGGTGGTTAGACTTTTTAGTCGTTCCCACAAACGAGGCCAATGATACATCTCTGGATATGGATTACTGAACGAGTTAAGGAATCACTTGATCTTCTCAGGAGGTTGAGCTAAAGGGGGCCGATCTTCGTTACTTCAAACATGGATCCTATGCAATACAACTGACAAACGAGGGGTCAAAGAACGACGGGACTCACTCCCCGGTATATTCTCTGATGTTTAAGTTAGAAGTCTTTTTCAGATAGATAGCAAGATAGGAAGATGTGTAAAAATGATGCGTAGATGCATGCATTTAGGGGATTGAGAATCTACGAAGAGTTGAACTCCGGTGAGTGCGTTCAATTGTGGAGTAGCTTTGAGATGAGGACTGCACTCCAGCAGTGTGCTCACCTGAGGAGGCTGAGGAACGGTTTTAAGATAGAGGACTCAGCTTCGATAGTGCACTTGGCTGGGGAGCAGTTTAAAGATAAAGGATTGAGCTCCGATAAGTGCGCTCGGTTCGGGAGCAGTTTAGAGATAAAGGATTGAGCTCCGATAAGTGTGTTCGGTTCGGGAGCAACTTTAAGATGGAGGATTGAGCTCCGATAGTGAGCTCGGTTGGGGAGTGATTTAAAGACAAAAGATTGAGTTCCGGTAGGTGCGCTCGGCTAGGAAGCGGCTTTGAGATGAAAGATTGGACTCCGGTGACGTCATCTTGTTTTTTGAATTTTTCGACCTCCAGAAGCCCCCCTTTTTTTATGGAGATAAGTCTCCCCTTTCTATCGAGGGAGGTTCTTTCTCCTTTTTCCCCAGGAGATCCCCCCTTTCCTGTGGAAAAAGGAAGGTATTTATAGAAAAGAGACAGGTCGTAGCTGCTGGAGTGCTGCTAGCTTCGCAGGGAGTGGCCGACAGCACAACTCGGTAGTACAACCTGCTAAGTGAACCTGGGTCATGCTCCCCTGATAGGCAATACTGTACCACACAATTAGGGGCATGGCTACATGGGATTATCTGTTGAGCTGGAGCTATTGAAGCGCCTGCCACTGAGTTGCATTTGATGGGTGACTTTGAGGGACCACATCTTGCTGGGTAGATCTAGGCTGCGCAATCTGAGCCTTGGGCTGTGAGGGACTTCTCCTGGACTGCGGCTTTCTAGGCGCTCCTCCTCTGTAGGCCTCATCTCGGATCGGCCCACAGGTTACCAGATCCATCAAATTTAACTCTCCTCTAGAGGCTTTTTTTTCTATTTGTCCATGACTGTATTGTAATTTGTAATTTATGAGGCAAAATGAGATGTACATAAAGACTTACTAGTTTCAATTGGAAAGTTGTACCAATGCTGTCAAACATCCTGATGAAAGAGACAACGAATTCATAACTCCTCCAGAGGCCCCTTTTCCATTTGTACACTGTTGAACAGAGTATCTGACTTTGGTTTGAAAAGGCAGGCAAGAAGAAGCAGCAGACAAGTGCTGTATCGACTGGTCGTTCACCTATTGCTTTATGGCATTTGCTTTTCTGATTTTGGGAACACCTATAGTGCTTCCATCTTTCACTAAAAAAACTTCTGCCTATTGCTCATGATTTGCTGCTAGTTTCAATTGTGACATGAGATTCACATAGAATTCTGATTTTGTAGCATTTCAAATAAACTGGAAAGTAAAATTTTATGAATAAGCTCACACAACAATGAGCCTTTTGACTATTGGATTTAAATCAAGATTTATGTCATTGGTTATTGAGAAATCCATTGGTTAAGTAAAAGCTGTTTCAGCTTACAAATATAATACACCAGGCCTATAAAACATTGCGTGAATAGTTGGTAGCATGAGCCCTCCATAACACAAAATGATGGTTACACATTATGTACCCCATAGTTGCTCCCATCAGATTTCATCATCAATGTTTTATATAGATAAATTTTAATGGCTGAAATTTCCAAGAAGAGCTTAGCACCTTAGAATTCTGCATGAATAAGATTGGCTAGGCTGTTATATATCAATAAATAGCATGCCACATTTTAATATTTCAACACGATAAAATCTTAACATAACATACCGTATCCCCCTTATTCAGAAACAACTTAGCAATTTCAATCCCAGCCTGAAATAAAACAATCCAGGGTCAAACAAACTGTTCAAAACTTCCTGAGCATATAAGGAAGTTTGTAAAGGATAAGGGGCATAAATAAAAAGACAATGAATTATTAATTTACAACTTTAGAACAACAGACTGAAGAAGTTCAAATTATATATGTTCCTACAACCTAAGGAGGCTTTCAATTAACCTGTTTTATGTTTCACCAAAAATATAAAAATAAAAAAGTAAAGCAGAGAAAAAAATATTAGCTTCTTCCAACTTTTTTCAATAGTGAAACCAAAGTTCTTACTTTTGTAGAAACCATTTTTGTGAACTCGTCAAAGTTAAAAACAGAAATGGCTCAATTCAAGAAAGGACTTAGAGAGTATTTATTTCTCTCTATGCCCTATCAGACAACACTTAGGTCTCTTTTTTAGTGGTTGCTTCAGCTCTAAATGACATTCTCTCTCCCCATTCCCCGCAATATCCCAACTATAGAAATAAGGGGCCACATGTCTATTCTTTCTCTCACTCCTTTCTTCTCTATTTTGGATAAGTAAGAGCCCTTATTGATGTATCAGTACTCCACATATATATCATGCACGCCCATGCATACCAAGGGCACAAACCTGTAGCCATTTTGTCATGTGGATTCAGAATATCACACATTAATAAATCAAATAGAGATTTAATAACTAAAAAAAAAAAGATTCATTTAACGTAATATTTAGTAATATATAACCTATTCTTTTGTTAACCATCAAAGCAAACATCTTATTATAGACAGATTGCAAAGAACATGCAAAAAAATATGCCTGGTGCTAAGCAATTCAAATGGCCCCTACTTCACAGATAGAAGATGCAACCATCATGAACTAGTCATAACACGGACCAGTAGCCTATTTTCTCACTAAAACTTCCTCTTTCTTGAAATCATCAAACTACTTAACAGAGTTGGATTTGGCAAAAGAACACTGCATTTAACTCCACTGTTTTAATTTATCTTTTCACGAAAAATTTTTATATAAGAGACTATGTGCTTGACATTCTGTTAGACGGTTAGAGCCCATTCGGTTTACAGGAATACAAGGAATATGAATGAGGTGTAAAAACAAAAATGGACAAATGACACAATACAGTTGAATGGTTAGGCAATAGTGGTTTAACAATCTTCAATATTTTCATTCTCATTCCTTCATTTTTGTACCCAGCCCCTTGACGGATATAAAATGAGAGGATAAAGTAGTTTTGGCTCCATAATGTCATCATCAAGTACCATAAATTTCACCAAATTCATATGAAAATGTGCATGAAGTATCCTCCCATTCCAATTCCTTGCAATCAATCATGCCAAATAGGACCTCAATGCCCATATTATATTACATTTCAGGGTATGTATTTTGGGGGGAAACATTGTTCCTTTTCCTGGGGGTGATATTTCATTATGAAAAGAAATCCCGGAAATCCGTTTTGTGGATCATATTGGATCTCAAGTGTAAATTTTATTGCTAAAAGATTTTTCATTATGAAAAGAAATCCCAGAAATCCGTTTTGTGGATCATATAGGATCTCAAGTGTGTAAATTTTATTGCTAAAAGTTGAGTTAGCTGGCACCCCAGCTTCAATCCTTTTCCGCTGTGTGATCAATTTTGATTCCTTTTCTTGGGCCACATATGGAAGTTGTTGATTTTGTATCAAACATAAGCTCAGGTTCTTAGAACTTGAGATTTTAACGGCAACTTAAGTATCCTCTCATTCCCAATCCTTGAGTTCTGTTTTACCAAAAAGGACCTCAATGCCCATATGAAATTACATTTCAGGATATGTGTTTTGAAGGGGGAAAGTATTTTGCAATTTCCTAGGATGATTTTCCATTAAGAAAACGAATTTTCAGAAATCTGTTTTTGTGGGTTATATCAGACCTCAGGTGTGTAATTATTTTTTTGCTAGAAGCTGGGTTAGTTGGCATTCTGACTTCAATCCTTTTTCTGCTGAGTGATCAATTTTGATTCTTTTTATTGGGATGCATCTGGACTTGAGGTTTTACTGGCAACAGACCTCAGTTATTGGTTTTGTATTGAACACAAGCTCACGTTTTTCAGAACTTGGGGTTTTACAGGCAACTTACAGCTTTGCCATTGCTGTGCAAGCTATGGTTTAAAGATGCTCTCAAAAAAGCTTGGTATGCCCTGGTTTAAGGGACCATCTTATAGTTCTATTGTCCATTGGTATTCCCAGTCAATTCATGCAACTAATTCATATAAAGATAAGGATTAAAAAGGTAACAGCAACACCTCACCTAACAAAACAATTTCATTTCTTATGAGAATCGATAACTAACAATAACAATGAAATTTCTACCACACAATAACTATAAGCAAATTGATAATGCAACAGAAAATTTATTCCAAAACTAGCTGATTCAGAGTCATTGTTCTTTTGTTACAGGAATTAGACTTTAATTGAAGGTTTATCCAACAAGAGTATTAGTATTTCCTCATAAACTTTCCGAGCAAGATCAAAATTTGTTGGAATCTAGATGTTTGAAGGACATATCATCTTTATCAACAAATTAACTAGACAGAAACAACACACCATGATGATTATGACATATAAAGTTAGAACAAACAGAGTATCAAAAGAAAAAATAAAATAAGGTAGAATCAATTCAGGAGACATATATCTACTAAACTACTGAGTTGGAGAAAGGACAAAATGTCAACTGCATTAGCCCTGTAAAGATTAAACAAACTATAGACATCACCAACATTGACCTGGAACATGCATAACAAACCTGTACTAGTCCACCGAAATTGTCTCTCAGATCCAGAATAAAATATGAGGCGCCCAAGTCTTGCAGGCGCTTTATTGCTGTAAGAACAATCAATTTCTTTAATATGATCATAAGAGAATTGTCAGCGAACTGGATAAACCCTATTTCTAGAAAAGTATCACAAATGACAACAAAATAAGGCAGCAAAAAACATTAGTGGGGCCTTTGCAGAAGTCAATAAAATGACTTCAACTAGTGCATAGGAATTATACATGACCAACTAGGAATTCAAGCAATTCATTAATCATTACATATTTCAATCAGCCGGAAAAGACCATTGGGTTCAATTTGACAAGTAGATACCTGTGACTAAATCTTTTCTTGCCAACGCATTGAATTCTTTTAAATGTATATATCCAAAAGAAGTCGCACCATTATCTTTATGTTCCAGTCGATAAAAAACTGGTGTTCGAGCAACAAGCTGTCTCTGAACATTGATAGATTGAATTCTACCGCAGTTTCCACGCCTGACCTACAAGCACCAAAAAATCACAAATAGTATTCATAGAATAGGACACGAAAAAATAGCATATCCCTGACTGATTAATATAAAGAAGACAACCTCAATTGCCACAAAAGTCTCATTAGGACCTTGTAACATTGAGGAAACGTCGAAGGCTGATTTGCCTCTCACATCCTCTCCATTAACTGACACAATTTCATCACCCTATCACAAGAAAAGAGAACCAAATGATCAAAAGTCACTTCCATCAGAAAAAGAAAAACTCAAGGACGCATAAGATTCAAATAAATACTTTGTTTACTTCTCTTTTTTCCAGTTCTCTTTTGTTCTTGTATTCTTGGAAACTAATAGGGAAAGCACAAGGCAAGCAATACACTGTTACGAACCTTTAATTATTTTCTTTTTTCATTTTCTCATTGGGTTGTTTTCTTTATTCAGACAGTTAGCAATGTTCCCTGCCCCTCCTTCACGTGGACAGTTATAACACTCAGCATCCCCGTTCCCCGTTCCTGGTTTTCCCGTTTCCCGTTTTCCCCATTTACTAGCCCTCGTATACAGTTGTTGAGACGGGTATAATGAAAGGAAGGAAATTAGTTTCGTCTTCACTCTCTCTATCTCTCTCTCTCGATTCTCTCGCTCGTCTGTTCTTCTCTCTCTCTTTCTGTTCTTCTCTCTCTCGGTCTGCTTCCTTCTTCCCCTCCCCTCACCCTAATCGGCCTCCGTCTACCGAATCCTCCGCCATAACTCCCCTCTCCGGTCACTCCCAGTCGACACCGACGCTGACTTCGCCGGCCACGATCAAGATGCATGCATCATTTGGTACTTTCATTGAGACAAAAGCGGAGGCGAACGACGGACGAGCTTTTGCTGCACGCGAAGCGGCTATGACCGAATGGGCCAGTGCGCTGAAGGATCTCCGACGAGCTACCGACCGATTGGCCATCCAACTGTCCACCATGGCTTCAATAGCGGCACAAACCCACAACTAGTCACTCCACCGACTCGAGCGCCACACTAAACGGTCAGTGACCTCTTCACCTTCTGTAATTTCTTCTACTTCTCCTCCAACCATCCTACCAGTCACTACAATCGATTCGCATCGTCACCCTTACCAACCGGAAATTTTGCCCACCGTGTGTTCTGTACCAACAGTTCCTCACATAATCGTCCCTGTTTCCCCGTCATCTTCAACTTCATCACCATATTCGTTGTCCGTGTTGTTACTAAAAGACTGAAAATGGCAACATAGTTACAAACTTATTAAGGAAATTGAAGGTGAAACGAAGAAATTCGAAAATGAAAAGCTATTCGAAATCAGATTCTAGGGTTCAAAAGTGAAAAGAAGAAATTTAAAATCAAATTCTAGGGTTTGAAAGTGAAAAGAATGAATTCAAAATCGAAGTCCAGAGTTCGAATATGAAAAGAAGGTATTTGAAATCCGATTCTAGAGTTTGAAAGTGAAAAGAAGGAATTCAAAATCGAATTCTAGGGTTCAAAAACAATAATATATACTGTTACTTTTGGCAATTGAATTCAAAATTAAACTCTATCCAATTGTATGTGTCCTGTGGCTGAGAAATCAAATTTGACTGACAAAAATGAAGGAGATCTCTTGTTCGCGAGTCATAGAGTGTGAGAAATTTGGGAGTGATGAGTTACAACTGGATTTGAAGTTTCGAACCCTCACTGTAGCTCTTCAACAAAAAAAAAAGTGAAGAGAGACAAAAGGCCTAACATAGGATCAGTCAAATGCCTAACATAGGATCTCTGTCATCTTCCCATCCATGGCATAGAATCATTGTCCACATTAAACCATGTGCCCCATAGGACTTGTGAATGAGTGTTTTCATAACATAACACATTAGAAAATATAAATGACTAGTATATGATGAAAAATGTGATACAATACAGATATGGTTCGCTGATATTTGATAACCTATGAAGAAACTCATGGCATTATTATAGAAGAAATAATAAGTCATAAAGTACAACTATGAAAATTTGGTTTGTTAGTTTGACATAAAATTTGACTTTGATAACATTTTATATTATATAATAATTCATAAGTTGTTCCTTGTATCATCGCTATTAGCTTTGAGTCTCCTAAGCTTGTGCATAGCATGGGATAGCAAGCTAGCAGACTACGTAAATTTATATGCATTTCTCAATGACAAAACCTAAATCAATCAATGGAAAACATAGCACTTATCTTGGCCAGAGGAGCAGGAGAAGAAGAAGATGCCAACTTCGTCAGAATTTCACATATAGACTAGAAATTGCAAAAGGTAATTACAGGACAACCAGCATTTCCAGATAAAACTTCAAGTGATCAAACAGACACGAGTGCCAATAGGTGATTAGCTGAATAACACTCCAAACCCCATTTCTGCTGTGTGGAATCCAAAGTTAAAGCTTTTATACTTGTATTCCCATCCCCATTTGCCTCCCCATTTGCCAAGCCAAAGTAAATGATGATACCCAGATTTTGGAACCACGTCCAAATTAGATTTCAAGCATAGTTGCTTTGACTTCATACCCTAAAGTACCCATGTGAGACACTTGCAGCAATTGAATATACAAACTTGTGATCTTCAAAACAATGCGAGCATCAACCAGAATTTTCAGAAGATTAGTCTCTCCAAACATGAACACCTACTGCTACCTGATGGTCATACCTGAGTCTGCCTAATTAACAAAGATTCAAAGGTCCTAGCATGTGAAGGACAACTCTAGCCCAGGAACTTAAACTGGCTTAACAAGTCCGAAAGT
Source organism: Nepenthes mirabilis (assembly GCA_025585075.1). Lineage (NCBI taxonomy): Eukaryota > Viridiplantae > Streptophyta > Magnoliopsida > Caryophyllales > Nepenthaceae > Nepenthes > Nepenthes mirabilis. The sequence continues at coordinate 16,886 of JAODPA010143898.1, read as the reverse complement.
TCTCCTTTGATGTACATATGTTAGTGTAACATATACTGCCATACTTACCTGTCTCACTCCTGCGGAATGTGCTGGGCCATCCAATATGAGTCCTAATACCTTCAGTTTCAGGCGTCCACTCTTGTCTGGAACCTCCCTTAGATTTATCCCAATTCCAGTCATGTCGTACCTTGCCATCTTGGAAAACTTCCATCAATGAAGAAATACATGCCATGAATGGAAAACTTGTGAGTATAAACCTGATATTATGGCAAGATAAAAACTAAATAAATCACAAAATTTCTCCTCACAAATAATATGCAAACATACTGCCCGAATCAACCTGATAAAAGTATTCCACACTTTAAACATGCAACCGGTTGAAGCAAAAAGACAGAATAAAATGATGCAAATATTAATCAAGTGAACAAGATCAAAAAGAATATTAGATTCAAAATTGAGACAGATTCGAGAAGGGGGAAATAGGTCATAGGAAGCATAATTTGATGGACATTCAATATGGTCTTAGCAGTATATCATGACTGTTCCCTGACATTTGCATTGATTACAGCTACTTCCTCAAAGTATTACATGAAAACATACTAATCAGAAGATGCATGAATGGTTTTTAGTAAACTAAATATCTGCTGATCAACCTTTAGTGCAAACAAAGATTTCTAATGGAAAAATTAGTTGTTGATCTGTTTAAGCAAAAAGACAATGAAAGAGGAAAGATCTCTGCAAGATCCTTCAATATGAAGAGCTCATTTTGTCATAATGTGGTCTAAAAAACACAATAACAGAGATTCTTGCAATAAATAGCTGGGTATGACGTAAGGCATCAAGCAGAAAGGCTGCAAATTTAAGCAAAGCAGACACTGCAAAACTACCAAGGGCTGCAGTCATATCCTACTAATTTTTCCACAAGGCTGCATTGCAAGAAAAGTGATGGGTAGCAGCCAACTTCATCACCTATTAACTGATGCACAGTACACCTACACTTCCTAAAAGCCATCAACTTCAAATGTACGTAAGGGACATAAACCAAATGTAATTACCTCTGCTGGTGACAGATAACGCGTATAAGGATCACCCAAGCTTGTCATCATCCTTCGAATAATATCATGAGCCTTTTCTCTTGTCGGAATAGAACTACTCAATATATCTTCCTTCTTTTGCTGTAAAAGAAAGTGGGAAGTAACTGTTAACAAGAGTGCAAAAGAACCAATAATAGCACCTCTGATTTCTCTGTAAGGTGGATATTAGCCAAACCATGATGTAAAAAGTGGAAGCTAGGAAATTTAATACCAACATGTGCAAAAATTGGCAACAACAGAGATTAAGTTGTTAGAAAATGGATTTGAATTCATAATATTATCATTATGGGAGAAAATTAGAGTAGCGGCAATGAAAATCAAAATGAGAAATGAATTTAAGGTATCTAATCATGTGAATCAAAGACCAGTGCACTGGTAAGGAGATGTGAAAGGATGAAAAAATCGTGATAGAAGTGTTAGAGGAAGCTTGAAAGGAAGTTTCAATAAACCATAAAGCATGTTCTTGCATACTTGGAATTAGCATAGGAAATGGTCCACGACAAAGTGGGAAATGCTTGGTTTAGTTTGGTTCTCTTGATATGAGATACATGGGGGGAAGTTGGTGGGCATATCCATGCTCCAAATCTTGTCACAAAATTTTCAGGTTAACATATCTTACTAGGAATGGATTACGATAATATGCCCATTCAAAAGTGTATTGCGTATGCTTTAAAAACTAAATGGAGATAGTATGTCTAGTCAACTGTGTTTCTGTATAACCATTTTGTAAATTCCAATATGATGTGTCTTGAGGACTCGGATTATTGTGCAAATTAGGGGGTCGCCTTGTCACTCCTGGATGCACAAACAAAAATGAGTCTGGTCTTCGTAATTCTGAATCTGAATCCTACATACCATAACAAATCAAACAAAGGTGAAAGGTATACGGGGCTTGCTCTTCGATATATCTTACGACGTTCAAGTCAGAAATCTTTCAATTTGGATGAGAAAGAAATGAAGAAATGAGTGTAAGAATGTAGAGTGGATGGGGATGAGTATATGTATAGAGGGCAATACTCCTTTATGTGCACTCGACTGATGGAGTGGCTTTTGTATTGGTGCATTCGTATGGATGAGAGTCTTTGATGTTTATGCACTCGGCTGGTAAAGTGGTTAACTTCCTCTCTTTGTGTTTTCTTTGTCTCACCTCCTCCCCTTCACTCCAGGAGAGAAGGTTTATTTATAGTGAGAAGTGTCGTTTGGTTAGCAAGCACCTGGAATCAATACGTAAGCTTGGCGCCTTTTCGGTGGTGAGGGGCATTACCCGAGTAACAGCCACCTCAATTCAATGTCAAGGCCATCTGATTAGCAGCTATTGGATCGACACAGCCGTCGTCTGAAGCAATTCAGCATGATCTTTTAATACCTGGTTGTTTAGGTCGCATCCTTTGGTTCATGCATTGGTGCGCCACTTGCCTAATGGTCTCTGTGGCGTCTTCTATTGGACCATCGACATCTAGGCCTTTGATCCACTTGTGCATTGAGCTAGTCCATGCCTGATTGTACCCATCTCTAGCCCCCTATATTAGGAGGTTTGAATTTCAACTCCTAACATGTCATCGATAGAACGCCAGCTGTGGCTCCATCAATGCACGTTCCTTCCCTAGATATTCTATTGATTCAACATCTTATTTGGCAATATTTTATTCTTTACTATCAATGATAAGATTCGTTATCTTCTTGAATTGAATGCCCATTGAGCATCCAGCTCGACTATAAATTGTGGAGCTCTCTTTGTTTTGCATCATGGAGCATCATTTGTCTTGCCTAGTTGTATAACCATCCTGAGCCAGTATGGAACCTTCGCTACTACAAGCCATAGTTGGTGGAAACTCTCTACTAATATTTGAAGTCAGGATCCGAGGATATGCTTAAAGTGTGTATTGATTACCCTCTTTTATATGGGAAATTGCCCTAATTTCCCTCTTTTACATCTTGGCCAAAATCAGGCCTGTATTGTCGTGGCAAGGCTGAGGCGTGACATGGCCTCCATTGCCGTAATCAAGCGACTACGGCAAGTTTTGATGGATGATTTTTATAGTTGCCTCACCCCATGAAAATGTTGTAGTTCCTAAAGGGAGGGCTTTTCTTCTTTTACATCCGTGTTGTAATGGTGTCTTTATCTCGCTAACCCTTGTAGAGGTAATCGAGATAGAAGTTGCTAGTACGGGCGGATGCTTTTGTCTTTTCATTCTCTTCTTTCTCATGGTTCCTCTGGCACAATTCGTGTCCGAGTTTTTAGAAAGAAGAGAATATTTTTTTTACTCAAGTCACTGATCGTTGTCTTTTTTATTCTCTTCTAAGTTACACTTTTACTATTATAAGTTTGTACGTTGTGAAAGGAATAAGTAAATAAAACTACCCGAATGTTGTTCATTTTCCTTTGCATGGCTCCAATATTCTTGTGTTCTCTGAATAGTTGAAGCACTTGAATATCTTTTTTGCTATTTAATTTCTAATAATCTGACAACTCGGACCCCTGACAACTCAATCTTCTGATAATTCAACGTAGCCTAGGACCTCTCCGACTCCACATGCTATCATAAATTTCATCTTCAAATATGGGATCGACATCAATACCCCAAATGCAATCAAGCAGGATCGTCCCAATATAGCATTGTAAACCGAAGACAAGTCCACTATTAGGAATGTGAGCATTCGTGACACTATCTTTGGGTACATTCCTAGCATGACCTCCAATTGAATGGTCCCCTGAACAGAACAAATTCATTGTCCAACCAGTATAAGGGCCCCTCGGCCGGTCTCATTTGGTCTTTTTTTAGTCCTAGCTTAAAGTAGGCATCAAAGTACAGTAAATTCCTGAAACTTTTATTATCAACGAAAACTCGTTTCAATTAGTAGTTAAGGGTACTGTCTGAAACGAACGTGGAAACAACAAGAGGGTCAAAATCGAGAGTTATTACATGAATCATATCATCGTTACTAAAATTAATGACCTCATCCCTTACTCCTATCCCCAACTTCTTACTACTGAAAGTCTTCTCGGGGTAGTCTAAAGCTATATTTCTATGTGGTCTCGTGGATACTATGTTCACCACTCCAACCACTACCCAATTGTGTGATTGCTCTTACTGCTCCTAGCTAGTAATTGCTCTTGCATGATTGCACACTTGGAGGCCTACTCTGAGTCTCTTAAGAACTTGTTGAGATACCCTTTTGGATGAGGGTCTCAATCTCTTTCTGTAGAGTCCGTCAATGCTCAGTATTATGACCCGAAGATTGATAGTAGAAACAATACTTTGACTGATCTCCTCCTTCCAGATTCTTGAGTGGCTTAGGCTACTTTAGGAACTTCTTGTTTCAGATCTGCATCAAAATGTTTGTCTGAATGTCGTTCGAAGAATTTAAGTTCAAGGGGCTGTACTCCCTTGTGATGCTCAATTATGTCCTTGGTTGCTTCCTGGGATCTCGGGCAGTGGAATCATCTCTACTCTTCTTCCCGCCTGTCGATCTCGGGTGGTGGTCTGAAATCTCCAGCCTCTTTTCTTTGTTAGCTTCTTTTGTGGCGATATATGTGCAGTTGATGGTCTCTACCTCAATAAAGGTATTGGGCTCTTGCTAAACCAAGTATTTAAAGAATTCACCCAATTGTATGGTCACCATGAAGAAATTCAATTTCACATTATCTGTCAGCTTTGATATCCTTCGAACCTCAGCGTTGAACTATGCCAAGACACATTTCAAACTCTCATTTGGCCTTTGCCGGATGCGAACAAGATGTCATGGCTGCTTTTCTTCCCTTCGGTTGGATGCGAATTGCGATAAAAAGTTGTTAGCCAACTCCTAACATGTTCAGATTGAAATTAGTTGCAGCTGGTAAAACTAAATTCAGGCATCTCCGAGGGTCAATGGGAAGCAAAGACATAAGGCCGAATCGTCTAGGCCCTAAAATCCAAGCAAGGTACAGAAATGATCTAAGGGATCAAAACTTCTGTTGTAGGGTTTCAAAGTTGGCATTTTAAACTTGTGAGGAAGTTGATACATCTTGATCTTCCTCGTAAATGGTAACTTGCCTAGATCAGCCGAATGTTTGTCCGTGCTTCCTCGGAATAGCTACTATTCAATCTTTCTGATTCTCTTCTCTACATGGAATGCGGACGCAATCCTCTTAGTGTTGAGGAAAGTCCTCAATTCTAAATGGTTCAGTAAGACGTGCTGGACCTGCCAGGTATGGGCTCTTCTCGGCAGGGTGTTGCATGAAACCTCATCACAAGCGAAGGTTTCCCAACATCTCAGGAATAGCACGTATTCTGTCGCTCTGGGCTTTCATCCCGTGCTTCAAGATTTAGTCAGCCTTCCAGCCGAATCTGGGCCCTATTACTCAAGACCTCTCGGGTTTCGAGATTGTCAAGCCGTGGAAGCACCTCCTTGATGGGTTGTTTTTTTCCGCCTAATCCTCATTCTGGATGCTGAAACTTGGAAGTTGGAGGATGGAGCCCCCAATAGGTGTCCCTCCAATCTATTGCAAATTGTTTGGAGGACCTTGGACATTGTGTACACCAGGCAGCCAGCATCTCCACATTTACTTTCGCGGTCATACTAGTATTTTCATGGCTACCCTCTATTGGGTCATCACCATGAGAAATGACATCCTTGGATGGTACACTTGTTTGGGTCATGATGTTGGCCATGTTTTTTTCTAAATGGCTTAATTATCTTTTCCATAAACAGCGCCAATGATGCATCTTGAGGATCCAAATTAATGTACGATTCAGATGGCCACCTTGTCATGCATTGATGCACAAACAGAAATGGGTCCAATCTTTATAACTCCAAATTTGGATCTTGCACACCACAATAAATCAAATAAAAGGTGAGAGAAGTATATGACTCGTTCCCTAATATATCATCCGATACTCAAATAAAAAATTTTTTAATTCGGATGAAAAAGATGTGAGGAAATGAATGCAAGAATGTAGAGTGGATGGGGATGAGTGTATGTACAGATGGTAATGCTTCTTTATATGCACTCGACTGGTAGAATGGCTTTTGTATTGGTGCACTCGTATGGATGAGTGTCTTTGATATTTATGCACGCAGCTAGTGGAGTGGCTGACTTCCTCTCATTGTGTTGTCTTTGTCTCACCTCCTCCCCTTCTATCCAGGGGAGAAGGTTTATTTATAGTGAGAGGCACCGTTTGGTTGGCAAGCACTTGGAATCAATACGTATGCTTCGTGTCTTTTCAGTGGCGAGGGGTGTTACCCACTTGAGTAACGGCCGCTTCAATTCAATGACAAGGCCGTTTGACTACCAGCTACTAGATTGACACAACTACTGTCTGAAGTAATCTATCATGATTGTTTAATGTCTAGTTATTCAGGTCGTATTCATTGGTTCATGCGTTAGTGTGCCACTTGCCTAATGGGCTCTATAGCATCTTCTATTGGGCTGTCGACATCTGGCCTCTTCTCTACTTATACATTGGGCCGGTCCATGCCTGGCCGTATCGATCAAAACACATTATAAAAAGTATATTATGTTTTCTTATTAATTAATAATAACAATAATTATTGAATACTTCCCCTAGTAAATTGCAATTTCAAATCATTTATACCAGAATATGGAAACAAATGATGAGGTATGGCTAAGGAACACTTTCAGTCAGAATATGTAAGGAAGAAAAAAGTGCTTAATTTCCATATATAGAAAAGACTAGCACGTATATTAGACAATAGGTTAAAAGTTAATTAAGACATTATAAAAAGCAAGAGGAGGTAGCTCCTGATTTTATCATTCTACCATTATGACACTTCAGTTAATTTTAAATCACGTATTAGAACAAATACTATCATAAACACCTATTGTTAAAACGATTAAGCTATATACTAAAAGAAGACCAACCCCATCACATTGTCACCCATGCATCCTATGTTCCACATTCCCATTTCATTCCATAATGTGCCAAACATTAATCCACATTCTTGATAACCTTGAGTGGGACAAACAGTGCACTACATATCCTCACTATCTAGACACAGCCTGCAAGGATTTAACAGCATTGCATATTTGAAGCTTCATTCAAACATTATTTTGGGCATTGCATCCATGGAATTCACATCTAAGGCACCCCAGCAATCATTTCTGATCATCATTCACCAAGTCTAGCAGCAAATACAATGGTCAGACATTGGTCACATAACACATTATCCCTAACTTATTAGACCATTGAAATTATTAATTGTAGCAGCAAAAACAAATACTTATTTTGAACAATGTTTAAATCTTTCCATATGATGTACAAACTCAACAAGCTAAAGAAAACCCTTGGTCAAATATACCTTTAAGCAAACACCAAATTGCTTGACTTAGGATTGCTAGGTTAGAGCTCACGTAAGAGCTTGAAACTGTTGTATAAGCTCAATTAGTGAATAAATGGAGCTTAAGCAGGGAATTATTCAAAATATTTCTTTATTATAGACCAAGTTAAACAAGCTTTACTTGTAATAACTTGATTAGAGGCTCAAACTCAACTCATCAGAGGAAGAGTCATAAAGTCAACAAGTTGAGGCTAAATCTAATTCTAAGCTCATCAAACAAGTCAAGTGTTGACAAGTAGTACACGACTGCACACATCCTGCTTACTTCCCCAACAATTTTGATCTATACCTGGAAAACAAGCTCAACCAGAAGAGCTTTCAAGCAACCCTGGGTAAAAGAATCTGGATCTTATACATCACAGAACAAGCAAAAGATCATAGGGCCGAGATATCTCCTCGAAATATCCTCCAATACTCAAATTAGTAACCAAACTAATATGAGAAATGTTGGAGGAATGAATACCTCTTTCTTAGTGGAAATAACGGTCGAAGAAGGTGAGGAGATGTTGTAGGATCTTGTGGATGACTAGTTTCACACCTAGAAATGGCCTTTTAAGGACTAAGAATAGTTGTTCTCAAATACTCTTCCCGAAAAGGACAATAATAATCTCTATTGAATTATCTCGAAACTGATTCCGTAGGTTTTTCTCTAGTGAAGAAGAAAAGAAGAGAGGAGAAGATGAATGATCATCTATCTTAGCATATTTTCCAATAAGTGCTAGGAACACTAGTGGCAATTCTGGCAGAGTATCTATTTAGCGACACTAGGTCAATCCTGGGAATTATCAAGTAACCATATCAGCGTGCAATCATGAGAGCAATTTTCTTGATCGGTGAAACATGGTTTTCATGTACAAATCAAGTGACGTTATACTTACCTCCTTTCCTAGGACTAATTGCCACTACAATGATAGTAGACTTAGTGAAAAGGCTACAAACTTTTAGTCAATTGACTTACTTCTTATTCGCAATCCCATTGATGACACTAATGTCGTGGGCCAGTTGTCGAGGTTCCCATGTACAAGGATAATGGTCTCCTAGTAGACATTTTCGGGTGATTCTGACATCATGATATATTGACGCCTCGAACATCTCGGACCTCTCAGTCTTCTGACAAAAAAAATTTCTTTTGACAACACGGATCTTCTAATACCTGAGTCTCTAACAATTCAGCTTTGTAATTTCTGGGGTCCGAATCTTACTGTCAAATTCAAACTTTTCGTAGACCACACCGGAAAAATTATGATGAGCAGTTCCATATTAATTAAATTCACTAACAATAATCATCGATCAGCAAGTAAAAACGAAACGCTTAATCTTGCCAATAAACTCAACATTTTACCAACCAATATCATTAAGGGTTTTAGACAATGAGAAATTACAAGCCACGATTCAGGCGACCATCGATGACGACCGGTGTGGAGAAAGCTTTCATTAACAATCCCCCAAGCTTCCTCCACAATCGCCTCATTTGCCACCAAGTCAGGCGCTGTTTCAGCCTCCAAATGCTCCTCTTCGTCATCCCGGCAATAATCCGCCGATGACGGTGGGGATAATTGATATCGACTAGACAGAGAACCAGCCGCGATTGAAGAAGGCGAAAAGCATAGGAGGCTCAACGATAAGGCACCAGTTAGGATACCGTTGAGTGGTTTTCGTGCCCAAACTGAAATATTTTTGGTGCTTTTGTTACCGCTGCAACTGCTACAGTGGTTTTTGGTGTTTTGAATGACAACGGTCTTGGCAGAGGAGAGAGAAAAGACCCTCATCCTCCTGCCCGCAGTCACGGAGAAAATGTGCTCGACTATCGGGCGCAACCGTCGACCGGCATATACTGGTGCTTGTATAGGTTTAGGCGCATCCACCAATTTCCTGCCCTTATTTATTTGAAAAATTTTAGTATTGTTATTTAATATTTGTTCTTGAGTTATTTCAGTTATTTTTTAATATTATCATTTATAATAAAAATAATAAATATTTTTAAAAGGTCTGACAATCTATAAACCGACTAAAACTCATAATGCTAAAGGAAGAACCCAAGTAGCATCCCAGCAGAAGTCCCTCTAAACCCAATATTTAGGAGGCGCGATGGTTGACCCAAACAATTCGACACAAAACCATCTAGCAATAAATGATTATAGATAATCAATAAGTTATTACTAACAGTTATTGTACCAAATCAACTGTTAAGAATCATACAGCTCGGCGAATAATAGCAAGTAACATTTACCAGAATGTGGCCCCAATCATTGTTAAGGCACTAAGCGCAAAGGGCGATTATACGAGTAATGCCCATCATAATTATAGAGCTGTAATATCTTGAGATGGCTAAATCGGCATCCCACTCCATAAATACACCATTTTCTCCATAGGAAAAAGGGGACTTCTTTAGACAAACAAATACTTAAACAAGTGAAAGCCACTCTCCCTATGAGTGCATCTCACCCTAAATGCCACTCTCTTAAACGAGTGCAAATCGTCAAAGCCGCTCATCCATTTGAGCGCGCCTATCAGAGCATAGCCGTTTATCTCACACTTTGTCCTCATTCACATTTGTATCCGCGTATTCTCATCTTACTATCTTTCTATTTGTTATAAAAAGATTACTGATTTAAACGTTAAATGACATATCAAAGAGCGAGTCTCGTATTTTTCTGACCTCTTATTCATTTTTTATTATATATAGGATCCAAATTTTGAGTAACGAAGATTAGACTTGCACCAGTTAGGACACCCGAATAAGGTGGCTTCCTAATTCGTTCAATAATATAGATCTAGAGAAGTATCATTGATATCATTTGTGAAAAACAATAAAAAGACTAACCATACAATCAAAGAAGGCAAATATGGAAAACACTAGGATTCAAACAAGTATACCAATAAGAGACATCGTCAACCATGACGACGATCCAACCATAGGTAGTCATGAGGATGATCGTCCAATCACAAACTTGAAAACACTAGCCGCTCATGTGGACACTCTATCGAAACTGCTCTAGACCATATACACCCATTTGGAGGTACAACTATAGGGGACACATTTCTCTAACTCGCAGACTTTGGCATTCAAAAAGAGAAGCTAAAAGAAGAGATGGCCCGCCAAGAAAAAGATCCTGCAGGCTGATGACCTTGAGGCCTGTAAGGCCATGGGCGACAGGTGTAACGTCTTAAATATTTTTGAGTTTATTAAAATATGAGCCAAGAGTATTTGAATAATTAAATTGAGTTTAGATACTTTTACTTGAGTATTTTGACCCTTATATTTAGTTTAGAGTAATTAATATATTAGATTGAGTTAACTTAATTATAGGTCTAATTAATCANGATTCTTGTCATAATGTCCGGAAGTGGATTCGGTACTTCCTCCGCTAAAGATGATGACAAAGTAAGTAGCATTTTGTGGGTCGGTTACCCGGGCGAAGCTGGTGAAGCTGCCATTTCTCCACAAAGATTTGATGAAGAAAAACCTATATCAATTTTGGACGAAATTCTCATGATAATTCAGGATGATATAGATTGCTATCCTTACCTATCCAAGGGTGCAACAACTTGGGTCCCCGAGGTTTGGCCTATTAAGAAGGATGCAGTTTTTGATTATGTCACTGCGGGATGGACCCGAGAGAACACTGGTAAAGCCGTTGCTAATTCTCCACCGGCACTTCTCTTGATCAACCTTGAGGACAAGGTTGTTTTGAAGGAGCGGGCAATGTCACGAACCTTTAATTATTTTCTTTTTTCATTTTCTCCTTGGGCTATTTTCTTTATTCAGACAGTTAGCAATGTTCCCTGCCCCTCCTTCACGTGGACAGTTATAACACTCAGCATCCCCGTTCCCCGTTCCTGGTTTCCCCGTTTCCCGTTTTCCCCATTTACTAGCCCCTGTATATAGTTGTTGAGACGGGTATAATGAAAGGAAGGAAATTAGTTTCGTCTTCACTCTCTCTATCTCTCTCTCTCGATTCTCTCGCTCGTCTGTTCTTCTCTCTCTCGGTCTACTTCCTTCTTCCCCTCCCCTCACCCTAATCGGCCTCCGTCTACCAAATCCTCCGCCATAACTCCCCTCTCCGGTCACTCCAGTCGACACCGACGCTAACTTCGCCGGCCACGATCAAGATGCATGCATCATACACTCACCTCATAAAAAATGAATCAAGTATGTAGCATTGCCTAGAGCATGAGGTCCCACATCTTGGAGTTTGGAAGAGCATATATTTGCAGCTTTACCCCAGTATTAAAGAGAAGATATTTTCATAATTTGTAACTCTGATCTACTACTCAAAATGGAACAATTTTATTGTTACACCAAGGATCACCCCAATTTATTAGGAACCAATGCTCCTTAAATTCTTTTGTGGACCAAAATCATCAAGTAAACCCCTGATGAATCCAAACAAATTGAAATGACTGACACATAATTTCACCTGATGGCAAGCATAGACAAATTTAATAACCTGGCAATGATATACAAACTTAACTAACAAAACCAGTCTCTTAACAATAAAATTTTCCATTGTGAATCATCTACCCGAATTATTCCTATCAATTACACAGAATCTTCTTTGTAATTATGCCATGAAGGGAAATCTATATGCCATATAGGAGACTTGCATAGCTTTTATTGTGCCACGTGGAAAATAAGCACAATCGTTGCTTAACTTTAAATTGAAGAATTATCTTTGAGGTATTTCATAATCAAACATTACACATTATTTATCATAAAATTTTATCATTGATGCATGAAAGGACACCACTATAATGATTACTCTCATCTGTTCCCTCTTAAGTTCCATCATGAAGCCATTACAAATTACATTAAAATTGAAAAAAAAAAAAAAAAACAAAGCTCAATTTAGTGTTGAAAGTTATTTTTAAAGTCGATTGCCATCATTGTTCTCCTTAATTAACGGCACATGGATTCATCAATTAAAATGAATCAGAGAAAGATGAGCAGCCCAACTCTCGTTAAAAAAAACCCTCTCCTGCTGCAAAGCTGAATTTTTCAATATTAGATATAAAATGTATTGGTTTTCACTATAAACCTGTCACAAAGTGAAATGAAAGATCTGAAATCAGCAGAGGAAAAGAAAGAACAAAGCTTAATGCAAATAAGGGAGCAGTCATTAGATTAGATCACAATAATTATAGTCAATATGACAATCAGCCAAACAGCACAGCAACATTACAGATAACATCCAGATAGATAGCAGCATTACAGATCAGCAACTTGATGGATTAGAATTAACAGCAGTAGTTAAAATTGTTAAATCGGTCAGCAAGAGATTAATTCAGTTGTAAAAACACAAGTATTTCCTTTAAGTCACTTGTTTCCTGCTCAGTTGAATTCGGCCAGAAATAGGCTTGTAAGAAGAGAACAGATTATCCAATGAATTAAAAGAATCTGCACAGCAGAAGCTGACACAGTTTCCATTTGTTATTCTGTTATCTTGCAAAACTTCAGAACCCAACATGAGCCCCCCTTCTCTGTTTTCTCTTGTAAAAAGTGGATGTGTGAATTCCCACTTTGTTATAATTGGTATCAGAAAAGGAGTCCCTAACCTAAACACACAAATACAAACCCACCTAATCTGAATTCATAATCCAAAAAAGACCATGATGAATTTCAGTCAAGAGTTTCAAGATATATGAGAGGAAAATCAATTCAGAAATGAGTAGCATACTCATATGGCAGAAATGGATGGCAAAATGGAAGAATGGAAGGATACTATACTGAACAAACTTGATAGTCTTCATGCATAGAATCGAGGCGTGCCAGAATCACCAGAATCCAGCAGTAGAAGGGCTTATTTGGAACTTGATCAGCAGGAGAATTTTCCATATCTCCAAATGATATCTTCTTCTGTTGGTAGAAACAAAACTTAGTATCATTCTGAAAACAAGTTTGCAGAGCCTCAATCCAACCAAGCAGGAGTAGTTCCAGCCTCACCATGCCAAAGCCAAGAATCAAGTTTCCCACATTGTGTGGAGATGAACCAAGAAAATGGGTAAGAAAGCACCAAATTCTACCAATTGTATAAAGTGATTGAAGATCAAAAGATGGAACTGGTTTCTTTACATTTGGAGGGAAAAACTAATGTGTGATTTCAGAGCTACATACTACACTAGAGAGATATTAGATGGAAGAATTTAAGGGTGATATATGCAGGAGGCTCAATAGCAATTATCATGCAGATGCCATGGAAGAATTAAACAAGTTACATCAGAAGAATAGGGTTGTAGATTATCAAGAGAAGTTTGAAGTGTTGAAGGCTGTGGTCATGAATTTTTATCCAATCACTAGATACAAAAGACCCAAACACACAACCAAAAAGCACCAAACCTGTCCTTAGATCAGCAGAAAGACTAGGGTTCATGCTTTAGGTGTAATGATAAATATAAACCTGGTATAGATAAAAAGGAAAGACATTGAATGCATTGATGGTGGAATCAGGGGAGATTATGGAGGAAGAAGTTAAAATCTGGGCTCACAAATCCTCCATCTGTAATTGTATCTAACGGAAGTTAAGTCATCATTCCAGCCAAGTGTTGAAAGTTTACTTGGAAAAGGCAGGATCAGATTTGAAAATTCCAGAACTGGAAAACTGTGATGTGGTGCTAGGAGTGGACTAGATGAAGACTTGCAGTCCATTTCTGATTAGCAATTAAGTCTATTATTCCAGAAAGAAGACAAACAGATCAAATTAAGAGGAACACTAGTCAGCCTACCTTTACATGATTTCAGGAAAAAGGCTGAAGAAGTTGCTCAGACAAGGAAACTGCTTGATTGGCCAAAACAACGACATCACAACAGTAGAAAAACAGGTAGATCTGCATCATTCTTTGCAAGAGTTGTTAGAATTTCATGATATTTTTCAGAAGCATAAAAATCGCCCACAAAAAAGAAGTTTAGACCACAAAATTCCTCTCAAACCCGAAACTCAACCTCTTAGCCTGATTCCATATAGATAATATTCTATTTCAAAAAAAAAAAAAAAAATCATAGAAAGAAAAGCAATATGCATTCATATAAAGACAATAATATTGATACAACTTTCAGAAAGAATCAATATCTAATATCAATGATACTCAATTACAAAAAGTACATTACTTTCAAGATTCCATGACTACATTTTCTTCATTGTCTCTATTTCCATCACCATCAACAGTAAAAACAATACACTGTAACTCCAACTCATCCAATGAAAGCTGTACAATTTCTAACTCTTCAATATCATCGAATGAGTCAAATAATCTCCACAAATGTTCCACATCATACTCTCTCCTTGCAAGTATTGTGGACTCATTCTTAAAAGTAGGCGAATATTGTTACGAATGAAAATCAAATCTTCGATGCGTTTTGTAGTCATTTATTTCTTCTTAATGAATAGAGAAAGGAGTGAATATTCTAATTTTTCTCACAACATGATGATGAAGATGGTTGCATAAGTACTTTTAAAACTAAAGATTGGAGTAAAGGCACACTTAGACTATAAACAACCCACCAACTTTTCAGATTCATACAATAGTATAGAATCAATATCCACAATATGATTTGCTCTTGATGAAAAATTCGCAAATTCCATGTTGGCATTAACTTGATCTTCCGGATTAGGGTATTGTATTTTTATACATTTCATCATTCCTTGTAAAATTTTCAAGTCTTTGTGGAGAAACTCTATTTGGCCCTTCATTAAGTCATTGATCACTATAGTACCTTACAAATTTTACAACCAAGAATGAATTGTTAGATTTGAATTTAATTTTGTTGAATGAACGTCTAACTACGTAGTACAAAAGTGATAAATTATAATACTTTAATTACCTTGAATCTAGAAAATGGGCCATGCAATGAAATGAGATATTGTTCTTGCTCCATCGGTCAATAAAAATGTTGTACACCACATCATAGAATGTAAATAATCCTTTCATCCGCCTTTTTCATGCCTATATATTGCAATCTTTATTTTTTAATCATGGCATTCCACATATCATACACTAAGTGAAGATAAAACTTGTCCGTATCACAAGCCCTAAGCATATAATATATAGGAGCGGTAAAGAAAAGTATATAATCAATCTTATCCCACTAAATGTGATCTAAGAGTAACTCATTCACATATTTAGATTTTCCCACATCATCTTCTCTATACGTTCTCTATTCTTTATTAATAGTAAAAGTTTAAAGTGCTATCTTTATGAGTTTAAATATCTTCCACATAACAATAATCAAGGCAAAACAAGTAGTTGCCACCAAAAGCAATTTCAAAGGAACATAATCATTAAACGTAGACAATCATATGGAGTGATTTATAATAAAATTCTTAATAAACAAACAATCATAAAAACTTTATATGATCCAATAACACCCATCAAATGCCACTTGATTATTCTCTACATTCTTTGCAGCATAAATATTTTGCAAGGCAAGATTAAATGTATGGACTATACATAAAGTCTAAAAAATGTGAGGATAAAGTTGGTAAATCAATACCCCGACATCTGCACAATTCTTTACACTGTTATTTATCACTTAAACAATATTGTCGAGAACTACCTCCTCAATAACTTCCTTCATCAAATTAAAGACAAAGTATTTATCTTTAATTTTTTCCAAGCAATCAACCACCTTAAGAAATATATGACCATCTTCTGTTGCAACCATAAAATTAATTAATGGCCTTCTTTGAGAATCACTCCACCCATTGCTCACAATATTCACACATCTCTCCTTCCATGTTCCTCTAATAGGTTGTAACAACTTTTCAATAGTAGCTTTATCTTGTTAGAACAATGTAATTCTCAACAAATTATATATAGGTAACAAATAGCCCGCAAGTGAGTTATTAGCTGTAAAGATATAAGAACTCAAATTATATGGGTTCCTTGCTAAGTGAAATAGCAAACCACGGAGTAAAACATTCTAACAATCTTAACACGCAATTGAAGGCATGTTGTGTTGTTGAAAACTTTCGAAATAGGATTAGAAATGTACTTCCACTTGCATTTGTCTTCCTCTTCTTTAAGTCATACCCTCCTAGCACAAATCTCCCCGTTAAAGATTGAGTTTAGAGAGATCCTACACTACCTAATAACACTTGGTTAACAAAAGACACCTTTTTTGGTGCATTATTTTTCACTCTTACCTTTGTGTCGCTTTCTATTTGTTACATTTTTGCTATATTATTTTGATGTCACTTTTTTGCAAGAACCAATCCCCAAATCAGGTATTTTTTAATAGATGAGCACAAACCCTTATTTAAGAACTTCTATTCATTTGATGGCAAAAATTGCATTGCAAAAATACGTTTCTACGTTCTTCATTAAGTTTGTCATATCTTGTAACAAACATCTACAAGGGCTTATCATTGCCTTATTTGTTGCAAGGTGAAGGTGAAAGTAAACTAGTGCAAACATCATAAGATGACATATTAATAATCTATTGAAATAACAAACAAATAATTAATACAATATTAC
>JAODPA010143897.1:0-14052 GCA_025585075.1 Nepenthes mirabilis | reverse complement strand
TATTAAAGAATTTAAGATTTTAAATAAATTTGAAACACATGGATTAAGTTTTCAAAAGTGAAGCTAATTAAAATATTGGCTAATATATCGTGAAATTATGACATATTGAGATATTTTTGTGGTATCAAAAAATATTGATACTAATAGCTATGGGCCAATAATTTCGTCCACCCAAACATCTTCAGCTTAAAATTTTGAGCAATGTCAACTGGTGGCTTGTCAAACTAGTTGCATGGAGAGCTTTTGGATGGATCCGTGTTGGTTGTGAGATTCAATATCAAAAGCAAACACACCCAACTAGTCCTTAATATTTTTTTCAAGCGTGAGAGAGTCATGAGTGTAAACATGAGATAGAGATATTCTTGCCAGTCTGTGAAGTATAAACTTGATTTACACCCCAAGAGACAGAAGCTAACACTCACAAGATCTTTCACAACATCAACTTCATTGTTTGATGCGATATCCCTTCCTGCTATGATTTCCAGTAGGATAACACCGAAGTCGTAGACATCGCTCTTTTCATCTTGCTTTACCCTGCATCCAATGTCCTGCCATCAAGCAAGAATCAAGGAGGGGTGTTCTGCTAAAATGTGGTAGAAAACAATTTTGGATGCTTACATTGCTTGAAGACTTTCCT
Source organism: Nepenthes mirabilis (assembly GCA_025585075.1). Lineage (NCBI taxonomy): Eukaryota > Viridiplantae > Streptophyta > Magnoliopsida > Caryophyllales > Nepenthaceae > Nepenthes > Nepenthes mirabilis. The sequence goes on along the minus strand of JAODPA010143897.1, from coordinate 13,415 downwards.
TTGATCCCAAGGATGGGACATCAGCATCAACAACCTAGAAGGACGAAAATGGTGGATGTGAGTGCTCAGCATTTGCTTCGAACTACCCAAAAAGGCCGTATAAAGTAAAAACTTATTCCTTGTATACCGCTCCCATGTTTTCAGTAAACAAAGGTAGATTATAGGGGTTTATTTTCACATGGAGATCATGATCCAGCAAGACATCTGTTATCTTGACATTGTTTGTATATAAACCCGGCATGATTCCTGCGTGTAGAAACTGAATACCCTTTGCAACTCCAATTGCAGCCGTTATCCTTTGTAACCAGGTGAGCTTTTTTCCTAGAAAATCAAAACGTAGATTAAGGTGGTAGAGAAGGGGAAAATGGTATGCTCGAGCAATGACAACATCCTTCAACAAAACTGGAAACACAAGTGATGTTGCCAAGGTATTCAGGATTCACCTCATCAACGTAACTATTGAATACAATCTCTAAGCAAGACATTTACCTGAAATCCAGTCTCTTAGCGTGCCGTTTGGTAGGAACTCGAAGACAAGATATATCCTATTCACAGTTGAATCATCAAGATTGTACTCAAAGCTATGTCCGAGAGCACTGACCAAATGGTTGTGCCTGAGTTTTGAAAGAAGCTCAATATGGTGAGTGTAGGTATGGGCTCCACGCCTTTTCTTCATTTTCAAGCTTCGAATGGCAACAAGGGTGTCATTGGCAAGCTTGCCTTTGTAGACCTAACATCATTAAGAAAACAAGGCATATGTTCGTTTCATAAAAGAAACAAGACAGAGGCATTTATAATATTTGAAAGGGTGATATATTAGCATATTCAATCATCGTAGGGGAACAACACTTCCTAACATAGAGAAGTCCGAGCTTACTTGAAAGATAGAAAAGCATGAGCAAGCTTGAAAGAAGGAATACAACAACAATAACAATACAATCTTAAACCTTACTATATATTGGGTTTTTAATTACTTTTTTATAAAATCTATACATAATAGATGGATTATTTGGAGGATACATTATATTTATGCAAGACAAGCTCAAGTGGAGATCTTAGGCAAGATTTGCGCAATACTCAAGTGAGAGTCACTCGAGTAATAGAATTCATTGAAAATTTGTATAAGGTTTGTACAAGTAAAAGTTACATTAGTGGACAAAATGGACACTATTCATGCCCTTTAGGAGACGCTCCGATGTAGGCAAACAAAATGGGTGCAACACATGCATGTGTGTGCATATGTGCACTAATTCTAGTTTTTGCCTCTGATGTTTGAATGCCAATTTTAGGTATAAAAATCTTGTGTAATTTTTAGGTCAAAAGGAGAGATTATTTTCAATACAAGGGCATCACATGAAGAGAGAGAATAAAGAGGAAAAAGATTTTTGACATTTGTTGAAGGTCGATTCAAGTTTCATTCATCATCAACTTGGATACATTGTTTTAGTTTGTTTCTAATATATATTTCTGCTTTGATTGCTCGATTTCTCGATATATTCTTCTTTATGAGATCTAAGGTATGTTGGGGGTTGGGATCAATTATTATTCACTCAAGTATGAGGTGTAATGATTGGATCTTGAAAGGGGTAATATATATAATTGGTCACTTTTATAATGAATTTTCTTAGAGTTTATTCCATAACTTTCTTATTAATTGAAAAGAATTTTTCATATTAAATACTATCATAAAACTTGTATATTCAATTACATGATTTGGTTCCTTATACTCTTACGATATTTAATAGTAGACAATTGATAAGAAATTTATGATTTGTTTTCACGGCACCAATTGTGTGTACATTTCTATTCTTGAAAAATTCTAATAAATGGTATCCAAGTGTAGATTTTTTTAAGTTGTAAAAATTACAATTTGATGGTATTGATATAGAGGAGTTTGCTATTTTATATTGAGAAATTTAATAGGTAAAATAATTTTATTTTTTGGTAAAAAAAGTGAAAAATTTTTAGACCTTAGAAAGAACGATCAAAACACGAAGAAAGAAGGAAGATAAATCAGAAAAGATGAATGATGAGGAGTGGCAAGATATAACAAATCTTATTAATTATACGTTTAAATTATATATTGTGGATAAATTCTTCAAGAAGTCATCGACTAATTGAATCTATTGAAAATATGGATGGAGCTAGAGGGTCAATACAATACCAGGTACCTCGAGGTTTCACATGTAGAAGCAATTCCATAACCTATGGTGGTTTGAAGGGAAAAGTTTTGAAAAATATTTGAACACGTTCAACTAAATTTTGATGAAAAATATCCAAACTTGATTAAAAAATCAAGGATGAAGACAAAGTGTTGATATTGTTTGCGTCTTTGCTAGTCTTGCATAATCATATTGTCATAAAATTATTATTCGAGGACATGCTTTCCTTTAATAAGGTTATCATTTTATTACTTATGAATGAGTCTTGGCAAAAGAGAAATAATGAGGTTTCATGGGAGTCAAGTGCCTTTGTATCCACTAGCTGTTAGGGGTATGGAAGATTAAGAGATCGAGACGACAAGTCGGATAGTAGCAATAGCTAGTCCACACTAAAAGACATCAAATACTTTCATTGTGTTAAGAAAGGCTATATAAAATAGGATTGCTTTAAGAGAAAATAGGAAAAGAAGGGTGGTAGAGAGGAGGGATCATAAAGACTATGATTAGGCTTCTATTGCTACTTGTAAAGACTTTCTGGTTATCCACACGGGAAAGAGATGGGGTTTCACGAGCTACGGGGCAAGTTGGGTGATAAATATTGGATCCCCATATCATGTGACATCAAGGAAGTCTATTTTTACCTCTTATATGCTTAGAGACTATGGGGTATTAAAGATGGGTAACCATAGCTTATCAAGGGTAATGGCTATTGGGGACGTTAGTTTGCGGACAATGCGATGAAGCTCGTGTTGAGGGATTGCGACATTCTCGAAATATATGATTGAATTTGATTTTAACTGGTAAGTTTGATGAGGAAAGTTTTTGCATAGTATTTAGTGAAGGCTAATGAAAGCTTATCAAAAGTATATCGATTGTGGTAAGAGGAAGTAAGAGATCAAGTTGGTACTTGATGGAGGCTTCGGTTCCTAAAGACAATACTAATGTGACAAATGGGAGGTTTGATCAAGATGGTGGGAGGAGGTTGAGAAGGAGTGCAAGGGGGAGTAACGCTACTATAGAGAAGAAGCCAAAAGGGAGTGATAACACTTTTAGTTTGATGAAGCGGAAGAAAGTATTATTCAAACTTGAGGAGGTTGACGTCGAAATCCTTGTGAAGGGGAATTTGCTAGAGGGCAAGGGATGATGGTCGTTGGAAAGGCGAGGGGTGAGGTATGGATCCTAAATTATCTTTTTGATCATGATTTATTTGCGTTAATATGATGAATTATAAATTTCAATTAATATTTTGGATCAAATTAAGTTTTGAATTAGAATAAATTAGGTCAAATGACACTTGACCTATGTTTGTGTATGTTTTAAATAGTAAAGATGAGCATAAGGGATGCCTTTAGGATACTCATGTGCATTTTAAGTAGATTGGTCATACTTAATGTGTATTTGATTGACATACGTGCATGGTTGGAATAGAATATTTGCATCCAATGTGTGCCTAAGAGACGCTTGTGGATGGTTCAGATTAAGTATTAACGCCTATTCTACACTAGCACACATACGTTAGTATTTTATAAATATACCCCTTGACCAATTTTGGATTATTTTTGCTGCGATCTTAAGAGAAGTGAGAGAAATAGAAGAGAGAGTGAGAGAGAAGATGAGAGAGAAAGTATAAGAAAGAGAAATCTAAGAAAAAATCAAAGATCTTTTACTTAATTCAATTTAAGTACATCCAAACTCTTCTTTCTTTTGTTGTTATCTTTTTCTAATCTCTTTGAATATTTTTTTATTTTAAATACTCATACATATGATATTTTTATAATNTATTTATAATTATTACTTATTGTGTATTGTCGATTATTTTCTTATAGTTCAAATAAACGGTTCAATTTATAACAAGTGGTATTAGAGACACTGTTATTATTATTATGTATTGAAATTTATTTGAACTGATAGAGGTTGAAAATAAAATAATTTATTTGAATGGCACAAATTATAATATTTGAAAAAGTAAATGAAGAACTTATTATTTGTTAAAACAATGTATCTTTCTATATTTGCTGCAAAAAAGCTTGAGTCAAATTCCGATGAGGAATGAACTTTTGAATGTAAACAAGTTTGTGGGTATATTCAACATTTTATTGACGATAACGTATATAATCATATTAGAAATGAAACAAATACGAAAACATTATAGGAAAGACTTGAGACACTTTATACCTCAAAAACTTATAATAATAAATTATATTGTTTGATAAAATTGATATAAGTGAGACACAAGGAGGGTATATCCATAGCTGACCAATTAAACGAATTTTAAGGATGAGTTGACCAATTGAATGATATGGGTATTATGTTTGTCGATGAGTTGCTTGGTTTATGGTTATTGATCAAATTATCGGATTCGTGAGAGGTGATATGGATCACCGTTACTAATATCACTCCAAATAGTATGGTGACCCTGGAAAAAGAAAAAGGAGCCATATTGAATGAGGAGATGAGACATAATCCTCAGGCTCTTCTTTTTTGCACTCTAAAATACTAGTTTCAGAGTCACACGAAACAAACAAAGAGAGTGTCCCAAACTTTGATGAAAAGAGTTAAAACAAATCTCAGTTGAGGTACCAAAACCTCCAATGTCACAATTGTAGAAAAAGGGACACATTAAGAAATATTATTACAAGTAAAAGCGTAAAAATACTAAAAGAACTAAGAAAAAGGCTGATAAAATCCCAGATGATGAGAGAGTTCAATTGTTATCAAGCCTAATTTTCTGTTTGTGTATAAAGAAGATGAAATAATCAATAGTGGATCGTAAAGCTAATTGGGTGGTAGATAGTGGCACTTTACTTCATGTCACGCCAAGACGAAATTTCTTCACGTCTTAAACTCCTGGTGATTTTGAAATGTTGAAGATGAAAAATGAAGATATATTCTAGATTGTCGACTGTGGTAATGTGTGCCTGATTACCGACAATGGTACTAAGCTGTTGTTGAGGGATGTATGACACGTCCTAAATATTTGGTTGAATTATTTCAGCGGGTAAATTTGATGACAAAGGATTTTGTAATATATTATGTGAAGGGATATGAAACTTAATTAGATGATCTCTAGTTTCACTTGGGGAAAGAAAACTTTTAGCTTGTATGTGTTACAAACTTTAATCTCACCCAGAGATGTGCATGTTACTAGAAGAGAAAAGTCTTCAAACTTGTGGCATCGACGATGAAGCCATATGAGTGAAAAGGGGCTGAATTGTTTGGCCTAGAAGAACTTCCTTCGAGGTGTGAAGGAAGCTAAGTTGAAACTGCTCACATTGAATGACGAAAAAGTAATGGAGAGTTTCGTTTTACGAAAACTCGTCTACAAAGAAGATGGATCTTTTTGAGTTGGTCCACAACGATATATGTGGCCCTCTTATGGTGAAGACATTCAAAGGAGTATTTTATTTCATCACTTTTCTTAATAATTATTCAAGAAAGTTATGGGTATATCCATTGAAATCGAATAATCAAGTCCTTGACGTCTTCAAACAATTTCATACTTTAGTAGAGAGACAAACGGTGAAGAAGTTGAATTACATCCGGAGTGATAACGACAGAGAGTATTTTGGAGCATTCGACGTGTATTGTTGGACCTACGAAATTCGATACCAAATGACTCCACCAAAGACATTGCAACTAAATGGTGTGGCAAAGCGGATGAATATGACACTGACTAAGAGAGTTTGTGGCTTGCTTTTGGAGGTGAAACTCTCCGATTCATTTTGGGGGGAAGCCTTAAATGCTATGGCTCACGTGGTCAACCTATCACTTAGCAGCCCATTGAATGGAGAAGTACCAGAAAAGATGTGGCCTCGAAAGGAAGAATCCAACGACCACTTATGTGTGTTTGGGTTTTGTACACATCCTGAAGGATGAAAGGTCCAAGTTGGAATCAAAGACGAAACAGTGCACCTTTCTCGGTTTTGAAACAAATGAGTTAGGCTATCGGTTTTATGATTTGATAGAGAAGAAACTTATCCGATCAAGTGAAGTGGTGTTTGTTAAGAATGAAACTATTGAAGATATCGACAAAGTGGAGAATGTAATTTCCAACAATAACATTAGCCGGCTTTGTGATACGACTCCTAAATCCTTGATACCGATGCCATTCATAATGAAGATGGTGATCGAGGCAATGCTGAAGGGAAAGAAGACCGTGGGACTCCTATATTCAATGGAGAGGATGATATAAATAAGGATGGCGTTGTTCCTCATGATGATGCTAGACACGCGACGATTAGGAGAGATCAAAGGCCCTCTATTTACCTATCAATTGATAAGTATGTGTTGGTATTGATGGCGAAGAACCTGAAACTTTGATGAAGTTATAGAGGAAGAGTATAAATCAGAGTAGATAGAAGCCATGTAAGAAGAAATGAGGTCACTATAAGAAAATCACACGTTTGAATTGACCAAATGTCTAAGGATAAATGAATTTTGAAGAACGAGTAGATTTTTCATTTGAAGACCAATAAGAATAGTTCACAACCAAGGTATAAGGTAAGGCTAGTTGTAAAAGGGTTCAATCAACAAAAGGATATTGATTTTGAGGAGATCTTTGCCCATATTGTAAAAATGTCTTCAATCAAGAAAATTCTTAGATTGGCTGTGGTTTTCGATCTAGAAGTTAAATAATTGGATGTATAGTTGGCTTTTTTTTTTTACAGTGACCTTAAGGAGAAGATTTACATTGAGTAGCTGGAGTGATTCCAATTTGATGGGAAGGAGCGTTTAGTGTGCCATCTAAAGAAAAGTTTATACAGGTTAAAACAATCCCAGAGATAGTGATATAAAAAGTTCAAGTCTATTATGGTTAGTTAATGCTATCGAAAGACTATTTTAGACCTTTGTATATTCATTCAAAAGTTTTCAAAAGATGACTTTGTTATTTTCCTACTCTATGTGGAGGTATGTTTATTGTTGGGTAAAATGTCTCCCAAATCATCGAATTGAAGCAGCATCTTAGGAAATCCCTTGTGATGAAAGATTTAGAGCCGACGAAGCAAATTCTTGTGATAAGAATATTTCGTGACAGAAAAGTGAAGAAATTGTGGATGTCCCAAGACAGTTACATTGAGAAAGTATTTTAATGTTTCAATATTGAGAAATCTAAGTCGGTAAGCTCTTTGTTGACCAATTATTTTGAGTTGAGCAATCGATAATGCCCCTTCACGGATGATGAGAAGGCAAGCATGAGAAGCGTTCCTTATTCTTCGGTTGTGCGCAGTTGAATGTATACTATGGTGTGTACAAGACTTGATATTGCTGATGCGGTTGGAACAATTAGTCATTTTCTTTTAAATCCTTGGAAAGAGTACTGGTACGTGGTGAAATGGATATTGAGATATTTTTAAAAAATTTTAAAGATGCGCTTGTGATTTACAAACAACAAGCTGCTTTTGATTAGGTACACCGATGTAGATATGACAGGCGATATAAACTCTTAGAAGTCTACCTCAAGATATTTAGTTATGTTTATGGGAGGAGTTATCTCTTGGCAATTTAAGTTGTACAAGTGTGTTACCCCCTCTACTACTAATGCAGAGTAGTAAATAAGGAGATGTTATGAATGAAAAGGTTTATCCGAAAACTCGAGTTTAAGTAAAAGCGACATGTGCTACGTTGTGATGATCAAAGCGTTATTCACCTTTATCAAAACTCGTTATTTCTTTTCCGATTGAAGCATATCGATGTAAGATATCATTGAGAGAGGAATGTCTTTGACTTGTAGTTGTCAACGCTTGATAAGGTCAGAATTGAGAAAAATAGATCGAACAAGATAATCAAAGTGATGCAAAGGGGGTAGTTTGAAATTTGTTGAACTATTGTCGGGATGATAATGGCCCTCACAAGGTCGTGAGGAAAAATTTATTCGATTATGGATCACTCCTATACCAATTTGATGTGTCATTCAGAGGCATGCATGAGGACGCATGTGCACCGAATTGATCAAGAGAAAATTTTTGGGCAACGCATGAAAGGTACCTGACTCCCGCATGAGCACTGATTCTAGATTGAGGGTGCTTGAGGAGCGCTCGAGGGAGGACAAGTATGACTTCCAGATTGTCCAGCACCTGATTTACTCCCATGGAGGGTGCTCATGCGCTGATTATAATGGTTTGATACTTGATGCACATTTGACAGGCACTCGAATTCCGTTCCTAATATAAATACATCTGACACATTTTAGGGTTAGTAATATTTATAATTTTTGAGCTGTTGAGTGCTAGCACTGTGAGAAAAGGAAAAGAAAGAGAGAGAAAAGGTAGAAGAGGAAGGTTGAGCATTTGAGTGAGTTCCAAATCATATTCCAATATTCACCGATCTGGATACCTGACTCTTAAAGTTAAGAAGGACGTTTTACCGATTTTATTTCTTTTTTTTATCTTATACTCATTATTGTTTTGGTTTATTTATTATAAGGTATTGTTGTTAGGGATTCTGAGCCGGATACACACAACCGGTGCAGCGGAACAAATCCGAATCCCCTTGTCTGTCATTAGCCACCAAATTCTAAGCACAATAAATATAACAATAAACGATTTTTAATGTGAAAAGTCTTTTTTAACTAAAGAAAAATTACGGGATAAATTTAAAGAAAATCTTTACAATGTAAAATTTGGTTATATAAATCTCCGAGATAGAGTACCAGCAACTGACTTGAGATAGAGTACCAGCAACTGACTTGAGGCAGAGTAAGAAACTCCAGAGTAAGAGCAAGAAAACCTCATTCTTTGTTTTCTCTCTTTTTAGTCTCTCATTCTTCTCTCGCTCCTGGTACTCTTTGCTCTTTAATTTTGCAAGTGACTCTTGGTGAAGAGGAATGTCATATTTTCCTCACCATCGCTCCGCTTTTTGTAAACACGAAAATGTATTTTCCACGATTTCTCTCATTGGCAGCGCTTATTTTGTAAGTCGGTCACTTCCTCTGCAAGTTAGTCACTTACTATGGATTTTGCAGTTGATTTGTTACACCTGCTTATCTGCTCACTCATTTTCCCCTGCAATAAGTTCGCGCCCTTCTTCATTTTGGATCTTTGAGACCGGAAGTTGGTCATCCTTCAATATAAGAAGTTCGATTGCTTTCGAACTAGCAATTTGGCTGCCTTCGGCCTGCAGTTTGGTCGCCCTCGGCCAATTTCAGCCAGCCAGTCGGTTGGCCTTCAACTTGCGAGCCGTCCTTTAGCTGGCCAATTGGCTCATTTAGCCGGCCGGCCTCCCTTAGCTCATTGGTCGGCCTCATCTAGCCAGCCACCCAAGTTTTTCACATTGGCACTTTGGTTGTCCCTTGACCCTGGCATCGATTGCTCCTCCAACCGCTCGCCGCATGTACTTCGGTTGTCCCTTGACCCTGGCATTGATTGCTCCTCCGACCGCTCGTCGTGCGCACTTCGTGCGCGCAAAAGCTCGAATCCTCGCACGAGTCTTGTGCGAATTTTCGATGACTTTCTGTTTGTTAAACTATTCACAAGGGAGTGACCAAAATCTAATAATTATGTCCTTATATTTATTGCCATTTGTGTAACCGAACGTATATTGTATAGTGAATATTTCAGATGCATAGTTTCGTGATTTTTTCTTTTCATTCACAAGGAGAATTTTCCTTATAAAATTATTCATCCTTTATTATTTGTTATTATAATTTATTTATTGTGTGTTGTTAATTATTTTCTTATGATTTAAATAAATGGTCTAATTCCCAACAAAATTAACCTTCATCAGCTTGTCTATGCCAGATAGTTCTGAGGCTTCATCAATTGATATAATCTTTTTGCACCTTAACATGTGGAGACCTTCTTGAGCGAAGGAAAAGAAAGGTAAAATGATTGGCAGAAAGCGGTCAGAAAAGCACGAATTCTCTCTGTCACAAAGGACCAAGCATGGTGTTGGATAATATAGAGACCATGCATAGTGTTGGATGATATAGCGATGCATACCGGACCATGACATCCTTCACCAATCAAATTTGATTCATCAAAGTTTGCTGTAGCCTCCTTCAGCTCTTCCAGAGGAAAGTTTCGATAGGCAGAAAAACCAAGTGGTCCGAACTTCATCATTTGACAAATTTCCCCTGTCAAGAGAGATTTGTTCAATCAAAATGAGCTTATCTCACATGATAAAAAATGTAATCATGAAACACTAATTCCTTTTCATTAATTCTCATGAAAGTAACCTAATTTATACGGGAAATTGGATTGCCTCGTGAAGCTTTGCCATGCCTTCTAGCATGAAAGCACATAATCTAAAGGAGTTTGTGAACGAATCTGCTCACAAAATTCGGTATCACAATTACAATTAAGTTAGCAAATGGTGCCATAGAGCACATGCTGCCTCTATAATGAAAACCATAGTTTACAAATGACAAAGAAAATTCCTCACTTGCATCTGAAAACATCCTTGATGTGTACTTAGATGTTGCATTCTCCAATATCAGTCTTGTTTGAGGTTTCTTGAAATGACTCTTAGAGAACACTATTCTAATAAGCAATAAAACCAGGCCCAAAAGTGATATTCCTCCAAGGGTTCCTCCCACGGTGCTCATTGCAAGAACAGCCTTTGAAGTTGCCCACGTTCTTTTATGCTCAGGCGACAATATTTTCACAGCCCGAGCTTCCCTTTCGCAGAAGGCACGTGGATGTTGTTCTTGGTCTCCACTTGATAAACAGTTTCCCTGATACCGGACAATCTTACTCCTAGGTTCTGGTTCCAGACAAGCCGGCAATTCTCCAGTCAAAAGATTTGATGATAAGTTCACAAAATCAAGTTCACCACCACATGACATATTCGCAAGGAGCATTCCGGTGAACTTGTTTCCAGCTATATCAAGATAACTAATTGAAGGCAAAGCCAGCAATGATGGGAAAAATGGTCCTGCAAATCCATTCAAGGAAATATCCATCTTTTGCAGTTGATAATAGGAGTCTATATTATCCGTCATACCAAACCGGAATCTGTTCCTTCTTAGCACAAGAGTGACCACCCTATTATATAAGCTAGGAAACTTTGGCCCAAAAGAGTTGCTTTCTAAATCAAGAACCTGAAGGTTTGTCAAGTTGCTAAGATCAGGCACTTCACCAGAAAATCTATTCATTGAAAGCTCAAGAATTCTGAGATTTCCTAAACCTGATACGGCACTTGGAAGAGAACCAACAAATGAATTGTTCTTCAAACTGAGGACTGTTAAAGCAGAGAGTGAGCTTAGCCAACCAGGAACTCTACCAGTTAACATATTGTGATCCAGTACAACTGTCTGGACATTCCTTAGTGAGAAAAACTCAACAGGAATGGTGCCATTCAAGTAATTTGAACTAAGATTTAAAATTTCCAGTGAAGATAATTTACCAATACTTGGAGGCAGAGGACCCCATAAGCCTAGAGACACCAAAGAAATGACCTTCAAGCTTGGAAGACCAGCAAGAGCTTCAAACATAGAATTAATAGAGAAATTTCCAGGTAATGGAGGAATCCCATCAATCCCACGAAAATGCACTTGTGTGATGTTATCTTCATAGCATAAAATGGTAAAATATGGGCTTGATTCAATGTTGCACAAGTCTGTACCATATTCCAAGCTGCTTAGACTCGTTGGGTAGTTCAGTAGCTTTTGGATAGTCAAGATGGACTGAGACTGTGTGTCTTCCAGCTGAGTTGAGTGATGGGTCGGAAGAAGAACCATAAATAAATATAAATATGGTGAAAATAAGAAGAATGGTTTTGCCATTAGAGTTGCCTTGTAGATGGGGTATTTCATGAAATAGCTGACATGGGCGGTTAAAGATGCATGCTGAAAATAATTGGAGTAAGAGAAAGTGATTCAGTTCAAAACCTCAAGCAAAGTAGTCTAATTGAAGTTCAGAATCTCTTTCATACTCCTTAGCGCAAACCTGGTGGAGTTCAGAATTTCTTCCATACTCTTTAGCCCAAAGCTGGCCATACTTGCAGCATTGTTGAAGCAATGACAAAACTAATTAGTAAGGAGAAGAAGAAGAAAAGTGCACAGATACAGGAGCCAATTAACTTGTCTGTTTGTGCGTCACAAACTGATACGTGTCGTGTAATTGAAACGGTGTCTTGAGAATATAACAGTGCCCAAAGCATATTATATGTTTGCTAATCAGTCTACCAGAACTTCGTGTGTAAATATTAGCGGAATTCCCGTATCGGCCATTTTAGTTGTCTGGATTTTAAAAATAAAATTAGGAAGCATGAAGGGCAGTGACAGCCCCTCGAACTACCCTAGGACGCCTATTTTAGTTGTCTATTTTAGTAGTTGTTCTACATGAACTTAGTGGAGTAGAAATTCACATGATCTGAACAGCATTTAAACAGTATAAGGAGGCACATCTTAAGTGCCTAGCTGGAGGAAATAGTGAGGAGTCCTCGGCGCCAAAAGAGCACATAGACGAGGGTTACGTTTCTCTCCTAGTGTTTTAGGTTGGCTCTTTTATTAGCAGAAGATTAAAGTTAAATGGCCTCTACCCAAGCAAGTTGCAGTTAATTTTGATTTTGACAGAGTCTGTACCTTTTAATCATTGTACGTGGCTCGTTAATAACCATCGGTAGTAGTACCCTATGGGCCAAAGAACAAAAAGAAAAAATTATCAAGAGAAAGGCTTACATCTTGTCAGCTAGTTGGTGATGAAACAGTTTGTCAAGGTAATGATTATTAGTTGATTCGAGAAGGTGTCAGCTATATTAGGATTAAATACGGTTTATACTCTTATGTTAGATAACACTAAAAATAAATAATGATTGTTTTTCTATAAAAGATACATTTAAGTCATAATTAGTGTTAGTGTCCAAATTGCAATGGGGATGATAGTGGGTTTAGTGGATTTCCATGGAATGATTTGTTTGTAAGGATAATTAATTAAATAATACATTTTTAAGTCATAGTTTACACAGCCTGTTAGGAGGTATATACTTCTTTAACTTTAATTAATTAGGGTTCATCTATATACAATTATTTAATCTGATAACCTGAATTTTTGATAAATTAGGCTTTTGAAGATAACTATCATTTTCTAGTTGACCTTCTAAATTCGAAGCACGTTTGATAAAAATACATATCTAATAATATACCCTTTTAACGAAGTAGCTTCTAACAAAATATATTTTAATAGGATGAATTTAATATGACAAGTTCTAACAAAATGTCCTCCCGTTAGATAATTTTTTTTTTTGATAGATTATGATTTTTATTAGCCCATGCTAGCAACTTTGGTACTTAATTTTAGATAAAGATTTTATTAT
>JAODPA010143886.1:0-15583 GCA_025585075.1 Nepenthes mirabilis | reverse complement strand
ATATTTACATATAACATTAAATATTTAAATATTTTTGTTGCGTCCGTGAGTTCTGGCCGCCCGTCTATCAAAGTATGAGCGGCTTGGTGCACTTGTTGGACAGACGAATACGGACAACACCAAGTAAATAGAGCACGAGTAGTGAGATAGAAGTACGAGGATAAGAAGAGAACACGCAAATTTACGTGAAAAATCCCGTTATACAAAAAGGGGTAAAAAACCACGGCAACGGACGAAAAGTCTGAGAAGTTTCACTATTATGACGAAAGAGTACAGCGAGAACATGTGGAGCTATTCGCTTTTACAGGAAATTACAATGTGAGAAGTCTGACTTCTCTCTTTTCTTCCTTCACTCTTTCTCTTTGTCTTTTCTTTTCTTTCGAGAGTTCTATACTCAAGCGTGCTTAGATGAAAATTTTGAATCCTTTTCTAGTAGCCTAAAAGGGGATATTTATAAGAAATGTGGTGTCGTTAGAGAAGTGACACGTGGCACTAGCGCGTCAGGCCTGTCTGCCACCACTACTGCAGGTGCGACTATGATAGGGACACCTGTCATAGCCTGCAGATACGGCGTGCAGGGGCGCCTGCCCTACAGATGCGGCGTGTCAGAGGCCGTTGAGTACCCGTGGCAGCGCGTGCTTGCAAGTCATCCGAGCTGGCATCCTCAGTCATTTTGGCTTTCGTGGCTGTCCTCGTTCTCATATTGGTCAAAGTGTCATCTCGGACTGCCAGTGCCATTCTTGATTGCTTAGTTTAGTTCTGCGGGCGCTCGGAACAAACTTAGTCATTTAGGCCTAGTTGGGCTCGTGGGCCTTTTGGGCCAGCTTACCTATGTGATCCTCTGAGCCTGCAATTATAATTTTGGGCATTGGGTTCCGAGACCCATCATGAGCCCCCCATGTCAAACGGTTTAAGGACTCAGCCGTTTGACATGCCTTGTGAGCACCCATCTATTATGATGGTTCACGGCCTCCATCTTTTGTTGATGAGAACCACATCCGAGGTCCTTTTACAAATCCGAGGCCTATTTTTTGCCGCCGTTTTATTTCTCTGTAGAGTATTAAATGCGATATCTGATTGATGTGACATCTCTTCGGGAAGCCCTACGGTCCACGCCTGCTCACTGCATACGGGACGCTGACGCGTGGCAAGGTCATGATGAGGGAGCTTATTTTTTTTTTTCGTTTGAAATTTCCTTTAAATTCTCTATCACGTCTTCATTCTTTCCCTCCTTCTCTTCGTCGTTTCCTTGGCGTTCTCTGAAATTTTTTTTGCCGTTGAGTTTTCGCTTCCTGCTGCCATGACTCCCAGCGTCAGAGAAATAGCCTCTTCTCTCTCCCCCAAGACCTCGAGCAAATCAGGGCAAAGTACGGCATTCCGGAGTCCATTTCGATGGTGGTACCAGGGGCATCGAGAGGGCGTGCAGTCCTCCCGATGGCTTTATTGCTGTCTACGAGGTTTACCTTAAAGGTGGGCTTCGTTTCCCTATTCCCACGGAGCTTCACCGTCTGATGAAGGATTTGGCCGTCCCGTTCGCAAGGCTTCAGCCTAACGCTATCAGGTACTTGGTCTCCCTCTGCGTATTCACGCGTTGTCACAATAAAGTCCTTGAGGCGGTCATGGTGAAAGTCATGTTTCGCTTCATTCATAATCTCGATTGGATCACCATGACCCCTCGTCCGGAATTTGCGGAGATGAGCGGAGGGAATCCGAATTCCACAAAAAGGTGGAAGGACAGGTTCTTTTTTCTGAGAGTCGCTGAGGATTGTGAGCTCTCACCCGTGTGGGAAAACGTGGCGAGCAAATATGGCTCTAATGTTACTGATGAGGAAAGAGAAGTCGCCAAGGAGGTCACGGACTTAGTGATGGCGAACATTGGCAGCTTTAATGTGGGGAAAAAGAATATTTGGTTGTCTCCTGAAAAGTTGGCTGAGGCCAAGTGGGTGACGTTGTCTAGAGATTCTGCCATTGCGACTCAAAAGAAGAAGAAGAAGAAGAAGTTGAGAAAAAGAGAGGGTCCCTTTGTCATTCAGGAGCCGTCCGAGAGGCCTCAGAAGAGTCCACGGACTGAGGCCCCAGAGGGTGCACTGAATATTGTTGATGAGTCCTCGTTGGGAGATGACGACTCCGTTATTGCCCCCATGGTTAAGAAGGCCATGACGTTGGTTTCTGGTCCTCCCGCGGAGTCTGGGGTCGCCGCTCCTTCTTCTTCTGGCACCGAGACCCATCATGAGGTCTCGGCCATCCCTGCGGGTCCCTCGTCCGACGACCCTATTGCTTTTGATGTCTCGGAGGAAGCAACTTTTGATATTATCGTAGAGCCTTGCGAGATGGAGGCAACCGTCGCTGCCACTGCTGAGGACTTTTTTGACATTCTTAGCGGCGATGAAGCTGAGGTTGCGGTCTCAGAGATCCCGGCCGCTGCTGGGACCTCGGATGTTGCGGAGCCCCCCATTCCTGAAGGTCCTCCATCCGAGGCTGCTTTTGATGTTTCTGCGGCATCCGCGGAGCACCCACTCGTGCCCGAGGCCTCAAGGGAGCGTGGCCCAACTCAAGATCCTGTGGTTTCTAAGGTACTTTGCCGTTTTTCCGTTTACCTTGCTTTCCGTTGACTGTATCTAAGTGACCTTAGTTCCTCTTGCAGCTCCAGGATTTGATTGGTGGCCTTAGTCAGCTGGTGGGCGAAGTCGCTTAGTCTCGTTCGGAGGCGGAGTCTTCAAGGGCCGTTCAGGAGGAGAACCAGTGGCTGCATGCGGCGCTTGCTAAGGCCACCGCGAAGAGCGCTTCATCTGAGGAGACCCTGAGGATTTTATAGGTCCAATACAGATTCCTCCTGAAACGGAACCTTCAGTTGGAGGAGGCGCTGAGAGCCTTGGTGAAGGCTACGGACATAGCGCCCCTGCTGGAGAACAAGTTCTGAGATAGCATTCATTTGTGCCGCCGGTTGACGCAGCTCTTGTATCCACAATTCCCCATCGCCGTGCTGGATCCGCACAATGCGAGTGCCGCACTCCCCGAGGACGTGTACGGTCTTCGAAGGAGGCCATTTCCTGGGTCCCTGGGTTTGAGCTCCTCAGGGGGTCCTCGCTCCTCAGATCAGCCGGGAACCTCGAGCCATAGAGAGGACTCTTTATCTTTAGAAGGGTAATTCAGGGCCGTTCCACCTCAGGGCCCTAATGAGGGCTTGCTTTCTTTTTCCTTTCCCCTTGTTGTATTACATATACGAATAAAAAGGGAACCTCGAGTTTATCACGAGTGCCTTATTTTTTCTTTTACTCTCGATCCTCGAAGTATGCTTCGAATGATCTTGTATCCGTTTGGCTCTTTTTCCTTCTCTCTCTTTTTTTTTTCACTCGGACGAATCCGAATTTTGCATTTACGATCTCTTGGGCAGCTCGGACGAGTCCGAGTTTTGAGTACGACCTCTTGGGCCGCTCGGATGAATCCGAGTTTTATTTATAACCTCTTGGGCCGCTCGGATGAATCTGAGTTTTGTTTACGGCCTCTTGGGCCGCTCGGACGAGTCCGAGTTTTGAGTACGGCCTCTTGGGCCGATCGGACAAATTCGAGTTTTGTTTACGACCTCTTGGGCCACTCGGACGAGTCCGAGTTTTGAGTACGACCTCTTGGGCCGCTCGGATGAATCCGAGTTTTGTTTATGACCTCTTGGGACGCTCGGATGAATCCGAATTTTGTTTACGACTTCTTGGGCCGCTCGGACGAATCCGAGTTTTATTTACGACCTCTTGGGCCGCTCGGACGAGTCCGAGTTTTGAGTACGGCCTTTTGGGCCGCTCGGATGACTCCGAGTTTTGTTTATGACCTCTTGGGCCGCTCGAATGAATCCGAGTTTTGTTTACAACCTCTTGGGCCACTCGGATGAATTCGAGTTTTTGTTTACGACCTCTTGGGCCGCTTGGATGAATCCGAGTTTTGTTAACGACCTCTTGGACCGCTCGGATGAATCCGAGTTTTGTTTGTTAGGGACGACCCGCCTGTCACCGGTAGTATCTCCTAAGGTGAGGGGCATTCCAAGTCTGAGGTACCAGCTTACCCTCTTGGGTGTGCAACTTGTAAGCCCCTCCTCGAAGGATGGCAGAGACCAAAAACGGTCCTTCCCAATTTAGCGAGAGTTTGTTTCTACCGGCATTTTTTTCTGTAGCTTCCACGCTCTTCAATACCAGATCCCCGACCTCGAATTGTCGCACCTTTACCTTCTTGTTGTAATAGCGAGCCACTCGTTGCTGGTAGGCTGCTATCCTAAGCCTCGCTTGATCGCGAACCTCCTCGAGCACGTCGAGGCTTTCTCGGAGCCTCTGGCTGTTATCCGTTGTGTTGAAGCATCCAACCTGAGGGCTGGTGAGGCCTACTTCTATTGGGATGACGGCTTCGACCCCGTAGCAAAAACTGAAAGGGGTCTCTCTTGTGGGCTCTCTGGGGATGGTCTTGTATGACCAGAGGACCGAGGGCAGCTTATGTACTCATGAGCCCTCAGAAGACTCTAGCTTGGTCTTCAGCCCATGTAGAATCGTGCGGTTTGTCACTTCCACCTGCCCGTTGGCTTGCGGGTACGCTACTGACGTATGTACCAGGTTGATCCTCAGGCTTGTTCAATACTTAGTGAACCGTTTTTCAGTGAACTGCATCCCGTTGTCAATCACGATACACTCTGGTATTCCAAACCTGCATACGATATTCTGCCGGAGGAACTCCGTCGTATTTTGCTCCGTTATCCTAGCCAGCGGCACTGCTTCTACCCATTTGGTAAAGTAGTCTATTCTAACAATCAGGAACCTCCTCTGTCCGGGAGCGAGGGGAATTGGTCCGAGGATGTCGAGCCCCCATTGGGCGAACGGCCACGGGGATTGCAGTGCCCGGAGATCCGTGTGGGGGCGATGGCTCATGTTGTTATGAAGTTGGTAGCTTTCACATTTGCGTACAAAATCCATGGCATCATACTTCATTGTTGGCCAATAGTATCCTTGCCTCATAAGCTTAAAAGTTAGGTTCTTTCCCCTGATGTGGGATCCACATACTCCGAGGTGCACCTCCTGGAGGGAATACTCGGCCTCCTCTGGGGTGAGACACCTTAGGTAAGGGGTTGAGAAGCCTCGACGATACAGCTGGCCGTCCACGATCGTGTACCAACCTACCGCCTTTTTTACCTTCTTGGCTTCGTTTGGATCCTCGAGCAGCGAGCCATCGGATAAGTACTTCAGATAAGGAGTCATCCAAGTGCTCCTGTCCACGACTTGTATTACCTCCTGCTCGGGGTCTTTGACGTTGGACCTGCTCAGGACTTCGCACATCCCCCTAGCGTACTGTTCAGGATCCCCAAAAGCTACGGCTCGTGCAAGCGTGTCAGCCTTGGCATTTTTCTCCTGTGGAATGTGGACGAACTCAGCTGTCTTGAAGTCCATGACCATGTCCTTAACCTTGAAAAGGTATTTGGACAGCTGTGCGTTGTTGACGTCAAAGTTTCCGCGGACCTGATTGATGACCAATTCAGAGTCACTATAGATGATCAAATCCTTGGCCGAGCATTCCTTGGCTAGTCAAAGTCCAGCCAGCAAGGCCTCGTACTCTGCAACGTTGTTTGCGGCCGAGAACCCTAAGGTTAGCGAATACTTTATCTCCAACCCCTCGGGTATGCGCAAGAAAACGCCTACCCCGTAGCCGTCCTTCATGGAGGAGCCGTCCACGTGCAGGGTCCAAGTGGACGCCCTGTTGAACTCTTCCGTTGCAGCTTGGTCCTCGTCGCAATTGGGCAGCGCCGTTGTTTCGACAAGGAAGTCTGCGAGCGCCTGTCCCTTTAAGGCTGGCCTCGGATGGAACTCTATATCGAATTCTCCCAATTCGATGGCCCACTTGATTAACCACCCAGAGATCTCGGGCTTCTGCAAGATGGCCCTTAATGGCTGATCGGTGAAGACTACTATCCTGTGCGCCTGAACATATGGCCTAAGCTTCCTTGCATAGTACACCAATGCTAAGGCCACCTTCTCCGTGATGGGATACCTAGTCTCGGCATCCGCGAGAGTCTTGCTCACATAGTATACGGGCTGCTGCCTGTCATGCTACTCTCGCACTAGCGCCGAGCTTAACGTTGTGTCGGATACGGAGAGGTACAGGTATAACTGCTCACCCTGCTGGGGAGAGGCTAGAAGAGGTGGGCTCGAGAGGTAGCTCTTGAGCCCTCGGAATGCTTCCTCGTAGTCATCACCCCACCAAAAGTCCCGGGTCTTCATTCCCCTCAAGGCTTTGAAGAACGGCAGGTGCTTCTCAGCCGACTTCGCCAGGAAACGGGAGAGGGCGGCCACTCGCCCAGTAAGCTGTTGAACTTTCTTTACAGTCCGCAGGGATCGCATGTCTAGGATCGCCTGGATCTTTTTTGGGTTTGCCTCGATTCTCTGGTGTGACACGATGTAACCCAAGAATTTTCCTGAGGCGACACCGAAGGTACACTTACTTAGATTGAGCTTCATTCCATGAGATCTAAGCACGTGGAAGGTCTCGGCCAAGTTCCTCACGTGGTCGCTGCTTGATCTGCTCTTGACGAGCATGTCGTCAACGTACACTTCCACGTTCTTGCCTATCTGGTCCTTGAACATCTTGTCCACAAGTTGCTGATAGGTTGCTCCCGCGTTCTTGAGGTCAAAGGGTATCACCTTGTAGCAATATGTCCCTTGGTCTATCATGAACGACGTGTGCTCATTATCCTCAGGACTCATTCTGATCTGGTTGTACCCTGAGTATGCATCCATGAAGCTTAGGAGCTCGTGGCCGGACGTTGAATCCACGAGTTGGTCGATTCTGGGCAGTGGGAAGCTGTCCTTGGGGCACGCATTGTTGAGATCGGTGAAGTCTACGCACATTCTTCACTTTCCATTACTCTTCTTTACCATGAGAACATTGGCCATCCAGTCCGGGTACTGCACCTCTCGGACAAATCCGGCGTCTAGGAGTTTCTTGACCTCATTGCGGACGGTCACTAACTTCTCAGTGAAGTAGTTCCTGCGCTTCTGTCTGACTGGTTTGTGCCGAGGATCGATACCTAGCTTGTGAACAATGATCTCAGGAGAGATCCCGGGCATGTCACTGGAGGACCATGCGAACACGTCCGAGTTTTCTCGTAGGAAACTAGTGAGCTGGTCCCTCACAGTCTCTGGGAGTAAACTCCCTATTTGGACATACTTTTCCTAATCCGCAGGATCTAGGGGGACTCGGACGATAGGTTCTCCAGGCTGGGCGTGCTGCGACGTGGCCTTGTCTCTGAGGTCGAGGTCTTCCATAGGTTATGGAAGTGTTACTTGCGTGGTCTGTGCTAAGTAACACATTCGCCTTGTTAACTGATCCCCGAGAACTTCTCCTATCCTACACGGGGTGGGAAACTTCATCTTGAGATGCGGGATAGATGTTACTGCATTGAATGCGGCCAAGCAAGGTCATCCAAGGATTGCATTGTAGACCGAGGGCAGGTCCACAACCTGCCCATCTCCTTCGACAAGCCTCTTTGTTGTCGCGAGCTCGCGCCCATCTCCTTCGACCAGCCGGCTGGATATCATGTTCACGATCTCCGCAACCACTCGATTCCTGGGGGGTTCAACGTCACCGCCGTTCGCGGTCCCGGAAGTTTGTCCAGGCCTCTGAAGGAAACGGTTGAGGTGTCCCCTCTTGATCAGCTCCTCGATCTCCTTCTGCAGAGTCCTGCAATCCTCCGTGCTGTGACCCTCGGAGCGGTAGTAGTCACAGTATTTCGACTGGTCTCCACCCTCTGGGTTCTTCAATGGTTTGGGCCACCTCAGGAACTTTTCTCCCCGAATCTGTATCAGGACGTTGGTGCGGGTGTCGTTTAGCAACGTAAGGTGCACAGGACGCGGCTCTCTTCGAGCGCTCTGCTCGACCTTGTGCTGCTTCTTCGTTGCCTGGGGACCTTAATAGTCCCCAGCCTTCCTTTTGCCCTCCACGGCCTTCTGGTGAGGGTGTTCGTCCCTCTCTGGCCTTTTGGCGTCGTTGGCCTCTTCAGCCGCGATGTAAGCTCTGGCCACAGCCTCGACTTCTATGAAGGTCTGGGGGCCTTTGTGGATAAGGTGCTTGAAGAAAGCACTTCCTTCGAGAGCCGAGAGGAAGGCGTTTAGCTTCACCTCGTCGGTCAGTCTCGGAAATTGCCTGGCCTCAACTACAAACCGGGCTAAGAATCCCCTCAAGCTCTCCCTGGTGCCCTGCTTGATCCGAGTAAGATGCCAGGGCTGTTTCTCCACCCCCTGCTGGAGGCGAATTGAGACAGGAAGGCCGTCGCCAAGTCTCCAAAGTCGCGAATGGAGTCCGCAGGCATCCCGTAGAACCATATCCGTGCGTCCCCTTTTAGAGTCAAAGGGAAGTACTGGCACATGGTGGTCTCGTCCAAGCCTTAGAGGTTCAGGTGCTCCCTGAAATGATTGAGTTGGTCCATGGGATCACCACTGCCATCGTATACCTCCAGATTAGGCATTTTGAATTTTGGAGGGAGTGTCCTCGTCCTGATCTTCATAGAAAACGGAGATTGGAGCGCGTTGGCCCCTCCTCCACTGCTCTCTTGGAGCACCAGATTCCATCATCTTTCCGGTCTATCCTCCACTCGAGGTGGGACAGCCACCTTCTTCTCATTGAGGTAATGCCTCAACTCGTAGAGCTCCTGAACTGTAGGGCACTCAGGGGCCGTGTGGGCTTCTCGTGGGGGAGCGTCTCATGGAACCGCTTCCTGGTCGTTGCGCTTGCGGTGGTTCTGTTGGGTCCCAGAGTGGCGCCTCTCGGGGCTCTCTTCTCGGACCCGAGGACCTGGTTGATCCTCAACCCTCCGCGGGGCTTTGCTGCTGGAGGCCACCTGGGTCCTCGGGTTGTCACGTTGACTCAGTGGCCTTTCGCGGCAATTGCCTTCTTTGTTCCCGCCCTATGACACTTCAGCCTGGGAGGCCCTGTCGAGAGCCCTCCTGAACTGCTCGATCTTGGAGCAGAGCGTGTTGAAGGCCTGGGACATACCTTCTATCCTGGCTCCCAAGCCCCTAACTACAGGGTCTGGGTGATTGTCCACCCCAACGCAGGGATCGGGGCCACCACCGTGTGAGGCCACTTCTTTAGCGGGTGAACTCGCTTGCGCCATCGTGTTTACCATTCTGAGGCTTAAAGTTGAAGTTGTTGTGTTGTTCGCGTACTTTTGGAAAGACGTGAAAAGCAGACTTTTAGTCGCTTCCTACAGACGGCGCCAATGTTGCGTCAGTCGGAGTATGTGTAGCTTGGTGCGCTTGTTGGACGGACGGATAGGAGCAACACCAAGTAAATAGAGCAAGAGTAGTGAGACAGAAGTACGAGGACAAGAAGAGAACACACAAATTTACGTAAAAAATCCCGTTATACAAAAAGGGATAAAAAACCACGGCAACAGACGAAAAGTCCAAGAAGTTTTACTATTATGGCGAAAGAGTACAGTGAGAACCTATGGAGCTATTCGCTTTTACAGGGAATTACAATATGAGAAGTCTGACTTCTTTCTTTTCTTCCTTCACTCTTTCTCTTTGCCTTTTCTTTTCTCTCGAGGGTTCTATGCTCAAGCGTGCTCAGATGAAAATTCTGAATCCTTTTCTGAATCACCCAATCTATTTAACGATTATTCGGCTACTCGATCACTTAGTCATCCATCTAATTTTAATTCATTTTGATTAAAATTGGGTTAAATCAAAGTCTTTATTTTTAAAAATTGGACCTAATGAGTCAGTTAATACTTTAGTTTTTCTGAGTTGGTCCATAGATTTGTTGTGCTAATTAATTTGGCCAATTGAATTGATGCTAAAACCAATACTAGACTATACTCGAATGTTGAATTTAAATTTCAAAGGTATTAGAAAGAAGGATCAAATCAACCTATCTCTTATACTATTGGAATGTTTCTTCGTAAGAGACTTGAAATCAATAAGTAATCACGGTTGATTAGCATTAATTGAATCCTGCCATCCTATTGCTTTAGCAGAGATTCTTTGACCACCAACTACATGCTTGTGCTTCAAAGTACTTTATTTCCTAACTTATTCTTGGTTTTATAATATGTTAATCTCTTATGTCATTTTCTTTATCTAGTTCCTCTGCCTTAGCAATTGATGAGTTTGATTGGATTTTCAATATTCTCCTTACTTGGTTGATCTTTCATTTTAGACAAAATAGAAATGATCTTTATGCCATGATATTCTACTGGTATTGTTGATTAAGTCCATATCGGTTTCCTTTTTTAAAGGTAGAGCCGCCTTGGTTCCCCTTTTTTAAATAACATCTCCAACTAGATCAATTTTTCGCATCAATAAGAGAGCTTTATGCCTTTAAGTGTATCCTGGCTTATACGTCCATCTTTTATATGACTAGTATATGTGGTTAGATGTATTTATTGTGAGTATTTAGTTACCTATTATCAGTTTATGAGACTCATTAGGTTGGGTGTTGCTTGTGTTTTATCTCTATTAGAATGAGTTGCCATTGGAGTGAGCCAGGATGATTCTTTTGCTGCTGTTGATGAAATTCATCATTTTGATGATTTTTTCCTATCTGATTGGCTTTGTGTGTAATACCCCGAATCCTCATTTGAATTATCTTGATATTAATTTTAATTTTGAATTAATTAAATGTATTTTAAAGTAATTATATATTGTAAAATTTTAAAGAATTTTTGATTCAACAGTGTGACGTTTGATGTATACTCAAGCCACATTCAAGCATTGAATCTAGGGAGCTCGCGCCTAAGGGACGCCTGAGGCAGCCTCAAGTGCCGGATTGCCCGAGAGTCCACACTCGAGGTATGCTTGAGGTGTGCTCAAGTGTCAGTTTTGTTATATAAGGGGGTGTGCACACTGTACATGTCATTTTTTCGTGCAGTAGAGGCAAAGATGAGAGCGAGAGAGCACTGGAGAGGAGAGACGAAGCAGAGTTAGGACATTTTTAAATATTCCTTTATCATATGTATTTGGTATAAAGTCAATATAAGTATTTTTTAACTCTATTCTTTATCTATTTCAGTATCTGATATAATTTGGTTTTGATTTGGAGGTTTAAAGTCGTGCATGTAAGATTTTACTTAACCCGCCCATTTTTCTCAGTACATGCACGAGTTTTACTAGTTATTTGAGGGTTTTGTTCTATTCTATTAATATTTAAGGGTTTTGTTATTTTTTTAAAAAATAAATAAATATCGGATACCGTATATTTTGATATTTGTATATTTATATAAAAATGAGTATGAAGCTTACTTTGGGCTTTGGATTTAACATGCACGTTGCCAAGGGCCTGGTGGGTTGATATATGTCTAGCACCATGACAGTCTGAGATCTTAGTGGGTTGATATATGATCCAATGATATAAAATAATTGAGAATTATAAGTCTAAAATATAGTTGGATTGAGAGTTATATGCTTAAAATGTAGTCGAGATTTAATAATATGAGATGATTGAAAGTTACAGGCTTAAAATATAGTCAGGTTGAGAGTTACAAATTTAAAATATAGTAATAATCTAACAATATAAGATGGCAAAGAGTTATAAGTTTAAAATATAGTTAGGACAAGAGTTGTATGTCTAAAATATTATCAAAATTTAATGATATGAGATGACCAAGAGTTGCAACTCTAAAATATAATCGGACCGAAAACTACAAGTCTAAAATATAGTTGTGATCAAATGATATGAGATCGTTAAGAGTTGTAAGCCTAAAAAATAATCAGGTTGACAATTACAGGCCTAAAATATAATCAGAATCCAATGATATAAGATGACCGAGA
Organism: Nepenthes mirabilis; assembly: GCA_025585075.1. Taxonomy (NCBI): domain Eukaryota; kingdom Viridiplantae; phylum Streptophyta; class Magnoliopsida; order Caryophyllales; family Nepenthaceae; genus Nepenthes; species Nepenthes mirabilis. The sequence goes on along the minus strand of JAODPA010143886.1, from coordinate 3,788 downwards.
GTTGCAGGCCTAAAATATAACCGGTGGTTGTGCATATAAGATATGGACATTATGAGTTTTTTTATACGATTTGTTATGTACATCACCTTCCGTCTAATTTATATTTATTATTTTATACATCTATATGATAATACTTATTAAATTTTAGGATCACGTTTTCTTTTTTATCTCTTTAGAATAAAAAGTTTGGACATATTATAAGAGCTGATCAAGACTCGATACGGTATCGTATTTTCTGGTGAGTATCTTTTTTGTTTAAACAGATGATGTCGGCTGTACTTTGATTCTTTTGGATTAGATCTATGTTGGGATATATTTTGATTATTAAGAATTGGTTAAGTGAAGGCCCTTGAATTGTATATTAAGAATTGTTAGACATGTATATATAGATGAGTTGTTATTATTATTTGAATATTTTTCTTACGACTATTCGAAGTAGATCATGATTGTATTGTCCGAACAATTGTTTAATGAAATCCTATTGTAAGTCTTTGGGTCTGTCTATTTATGATTAATTAATGTTAAAATTTTGTAGTCTGTTTGATTATGTCACACTCGATTTGAGATTTAATAATCCATTATTTAGTATGTAAGTATTTATAAATTTGATCTATTTGGTCCGAATTCATGACATAGTATTTTCATATCAAAATATATTATATATATGATTGTTACCAAAAAAAAATAAAAAATTGATAGTTTTAAATTTTTTTTTGGTGTTTAGATCATGTTATTTTATCTATTCCTTTTGCATTTGGACTTATGTACATCTACGCAGGAATGTAATATCACTGAAAGTTTTGATTATTTGACAAATTCGAACGAAAAATTCTTGATTCTTAGACTTGATACTTGAAAATATTTTGAGCAATAATTTGACAACTAACTTTTAATTTTCATAAAAGTAGCCACTCAGCCTTTTGACAATTTAAAATTCTTAAATAAATGATGTGTTGTTTGCAATTCCATTTTTGCTAGATATAAATATACAGTATTTTGACTATTTTAAATGTTTTAATTGCTTTAAATAGAGTAAAAAAATGTGTCTTAAGATAAAAAATCTAAGGTAAAAGACGTATTATTTGGATCAACCTTTGTTTTAAAATACATTGTTTTCAAATTTTAAACATCTTTTAAAATTCTGATATTTCCTTTTTCACCATTTAAATCTAAATTGAATCCTTTTTTTATTTTCAAGCTTTCACTCAATGGAAAGTTTTGAATCCTAAGTTTTTAGAGACTCACGATCTCATCTCTTGTCTTTAACAATGGCTCAATGAGACACTTTTAAGAATGTTATTGATATAATTTTATATCAGTTATTATCTAATATAAATAATATCTATGATAAATTTGACATTCTAACTGTTATTTTATTCATTGTATTTTTATTAGATGAGAAGGCTTAATCTTACTGAAATGATTATTGAAAGTAATTCAGCTAGTATGGTTGATAAACTTAATGACCATCTTGGACTGAAAATGCATTATGTCACATGCCTCTTATAATGGTAATCAAGCAGCAAACGCAAGAGCATATATACCAAGAAGGTTGAAAACACTAAAGCAAGTATAAAACTTCCCACCGTAGGATCTCAGCCCCTTTCTGAACATTTACTATAGAGACCCAATGTAACTTTGGTTTTTCTACTTTTTAAGCTGAATAAAAAAATGACACAACAATGCAGCATGTGGTTTGAACACCACGTATGCCAGTAACTGCCAGATACGAGGAAAGCACTCCAAGATGCTTATGTGGCAAGATTTTATTGACGAAGTTTCTTTATAAACACGGATGACAAGGCAATATTTGGTTCTGTAATAATATTTCTCTAAATAAATTTACAAAAAGGGTTATTCCTAAAACTAATTATTAACTTTTATTGTAACATTTATATTAATTTTTTAAAATATAATATCATAACTTCGAACTTCTAATTCATGATAATTTTACGCTGTGTGCAAAAAGAGGTTAAATTTAATGTATTTTACAAACAAAAAATGGAGAAGGATTAAAAGAACAAAAAAATAAATTTTTTTTTGATATTTTTCTTTACTTTAGGCGCTCATGTGATGGTTATTGGGTAACTGAATCGAAGCATGAAAATAACGGCAAGCTCAATGTGACGATTCCCAATGAGAAATCATGAAGAGGAAACGACTCACCTCAACTATCCAGTTAACCATTAGTAAGCGTTGCTCGATGATTAGAGTTCCGTATTCCGTCTTGGAATCGGCTTCCACAGCGTAGTCGTTTAGCTTCAGTGCTTTCTTTCTCTCTCTGCTTCGCAATCGTCGGTAACTCTCTTCGTCTTCCTCGTCTTCAAACCTCCAAAACTATATCATAACAAAGAAATATATAGAAAACTCAAACGAACACATACAATAAATTGAATAATTAATTATTGGTTGATCTGTGAATTCGGGAAAGAGCACTGAAACGTTACCGTAACTTCGTCGGAATACTCATCCTCGACGCGCCAAGAGACCTCGTTATCACGCCGAGAGCTTATCATTGAGAGCTCTTGTTTATACTGTTTGAAGAGAGAGAAGCTATAGGAAGGAGTAGAATCTCCAATCGAATTCTCTGAAAACTGGCTTCCTGTACCTAGCCAAAGAGATGGAGTGTATTCTTCTGAGAAATCTAGTTCCGAATTGCTTACGAGAATCTCCGATTGGAGATCGGAAAATGTCGTGGACGAGACGTCCTGAACGTCTTCGTCGTCGTCTGACAAATGCTCCGGACAAGCCAAATCGAGATCGACTCTCATGCTCCTTGTGTTCTTCCCTATTGTTGACGCCGGATTCAAAATGCTCAAGTTCACATTCGAGCAACTTCCTGTGATGTCGGACTGCTGCGCTTCGCAATCTTCTCCAAAAGTTTCCGAGATCGCAACGTTTTCCGTCAATTTTCCTGCATTGGATTTAAAAATTCTATCGCAATCTTCGACAGAACGCACCGCAATTTGCACGGAACTATCAGTTACTTCCCCAGCTTTGCTCTGCAACTTCGACTCTGCCTCTATCACAGAACACGACTCAACACAAGAACTCTCCGACACTTCCGTTTCAACGCCTTTGATCCACTTTGCTGTCTCCTCCTCTCTAAGTTTGCTGTACGATCTCGTAACTCTACGAAACTCTTCGTTCTCTGCTTGAATCACGGAGTCCCGTGTAGAATTACAGGAAACTTCATCGCAGCAACCTGAATTCGGAGAAAATGCTAACGGAATTGAACTTGATCGAACTGTCTGTTTTGTGAGATTGTAGAGAATCGGAGATAAATGATTTCTTCTCCGACGAAGCTGCTTCGATCGGAGCTTCCTCGAGAATCCGGAAGCTTGTAATTCAGTTATTCTTCCCTTCATTCGACTCAATTTGATGCTCACGAGTGTCAGGATAAGATTTAAATGGGGTAAGAGGAGGAGAGAGCTTCGACGTGAAATTTAACTGCAAGAAGAGATAGTGAAGTTGGCGTTCTACGTGGGCGGTTGCGCTTTGGTTTTTCAGATTTGGGGATTTTATACGCTTTGCTGCTGCTTAGAAGAGACTATCAGTCTTTTAGGACACTGGCTCAACGAATCTACACTGTTTTCGTCATTTCATTAGTTTAAACATATAATAATAATTCATTACAAATAAATACCATTTTGTCACTAAATCTCCCGATAGTCAAATTCAAGTGCTAACAACTCCAAATTTTTTAGGAAATTCATTTGCTTATCCTTTTTTTTTTTTTTTTGTTACCACGAAAACAACAATTAACCCTCTCAATATTTGAATTTAGG
>JAODPA010143875.1:0-15583 GCA_025585075.1 Nepenthes mirabilis | reverse complement strand
TATTTTTTGCAATAAAAGCTTTATTTTAGCAATTAAATAATTAAAATTATGATAGCATATTAAATTACGATAGACATATCATACAATCATAATCATTAAAATTATTGGCAAATTCTTATCATTAAGATTTATTTTTTTAAAATCACAGGCTAACCCAAAAGAGACAATAAAAATTTAATCAAAAAATTGAGAAAGAAGCCATTAGAGGGTGAAGAACTCCCACACATACTGGCCAGGTGTGCCAGTCAAAAGGGTAGGCATCGTCAACTCAGCAAATTGAGGGAAAATCCACGAGATAACACGTCAAACAGCCTCACTGTTTGATTTTCATGCACGAACGATTTTAAATATCTTTTATTTTTATTTTTATTTTTTATGTCTGTGTTGTTTTTATTATCGATTTCAGTGCTCAAGCAAGTCGGCCATGGATGTAAAAATGGAGATTCCCTGAACAGCACGGACCAAATCTAAAACCATGCCCAGTTAAAAAATGACACCGTCCATGCGAAAATCTCCATGCTTTCTAACACGAAATCTTCAAAGATAAATATGGATTATCAGATAAATAATTCAAATTTATACGATTGTCCTGACGAAAGTATTTAAATTAAGATAATGACGTATGGATTTTTTCCCACCAAACGAGAAAAAAGGAGTGCAAATGGTCGTAAATTTTCGTGATCTTAATTTCATCGTCATGGGGCTGCCCCCACCCTTTTCCATGCAACTCAATTTCAGAGCTAACGATGAAATTACACTTCAACAATCAGTGTACCGCCAAATTGAAACGATGAAATCTAAGCAAAAACAACCGGAAATTGGTATGGAAGACAGCACAAATTTGAAGATTAACATGATCTCGTCCAACTCCCATAAACCTTCAAATTTCAGAGCAACCCATTAGATGAAATTTTGATTCATTGAAGTTCGTAGCATCACTTTCATGGCTAAGTAAATCATGCCCACCAATTTATCCATGAAAATATTTTTGATGATAAGCGCAAAAAATTTTAATTTTCTCGATAATCTTCGTTATCTCATCTGCTCGTGGGGGAAGGAATTACTCCTACCAGACTCTGCTGCCATTGCTCACGTTCTCTTTCCTTCGAAGTTTGCATCTTTTTTATTCACGTAAGCGCCAAGTTATATAACGCCGCCCGTACCCGTCATTCTCCCTCCCTCTCTCTCTCTCTCTCTCTCTCTCTCTCACAGTCAAGTCACATTGCCTCGTTCTCTATTTTTCTTCCCCAAAACGTGTTTTTCTCCCCTCCTTTGAACTTCCAATTGAGGAAAAATTTCCCTAACAAATTGCTGTAGTTTTTTTTGGTATATCAATTTGGATAATATAATGATGTTAGTTTAATAGGAAAAACATGATTATAGCTTTTCATCTTCATCGAATTAGATCTCTTTTTCTCTTCATTCGATTTTGGTGACTTTCGATCTTGAATCCCTTGACTAGTTTCCCGCTCCATTCTCTCTCTCTCTCTCCCCCTTCTCTCTCTCTCTCTCTCTATATCCTTATTCCAGCCTCATATTCGTTTCTCCCTGTTTGTCTCTCAAAAACAGGAGTCTCTGTTTTTGTGTCTCAGAGTTTAAATTGGGGTTTCGGCTTTTAAGAGTTTTAATTTAGGAATTTAGGGTTTCTACGTGAGATTAAGTGTTTTAGGGTTGGAATTGGAGTTGAATTTTCTTCTTTTCAATTCATTTGATCGACGAGTGAGAGAGAGGGGAGGTGGTTGAACAGGATCGCAAATGATAATCAAACGGAGCTTAAAATCGAAAATGGTAAGCCTGAAACGGTGCCGGATAAGCCAATCGGCCAGAGAAGACGACGATGGGCTGGCGGCGAATCGGAAACGGCGTAAAATGAACAGTTACTACCCGTTGAGTCTTCTCGGAGACGTTGCCGCCGGCGTAATTCCATTGAGCAGCTACAGTTTGCATCAGATTTTCGCTTCCAATGGCAATGAGTGCAAGGGTTTTGAGGCCTCTTGGTGCACTGGAGTCTCGTGCTACCGAGGAGAGGTCGAGCCTGAATCAAAGAAAGAAGAGAAAACGATGGAGAAGATCCCGGAAGTGGTGGCGAGGGAGAACCCCAGGCCGCCGTTAGTGAGGACTTCGAGAGGTAGAGTTCAAGTCTTGCCTTCGAGATTTAATGATTCAATTCTCGATGACTGGAAGAAAGAGAATAGTAAAACCAATTCTGGCGACGATGATTTAGATTATGATTTTAGTACTGCGAGAAATGAGAAATTTAGCTTTGCGACTCTGAAAGCAAGCGGTGGAAATTGTAAAAACAGGCGAAATGTGAATAAATTTGATCAAGAAGAAGAAGAAGAAGAACTCCAGCGTAGGAAGTTCAAGAATCGAGATTACAGAAAGTACTCGAGTTCTCGTTCTACTTTAGTGTCACCGCAGGAGCAGCATTTGCTCGATAATAAGAAGCCCCGGGGAGTTGAATTCGACAAGCATACTGATCTGAATAACATAGATGGGCCCTCGAAGGAGGATTATGAGAGGAAATATAGCTCAGATTGGCTGGAGGGCTTTGCTCCAGGCGATATAGTCTGGGCAAAGGCAGGCAAATATGAGCCTGCGTGGCCAGCCATTGTTATTGATCCAGCGTTGCAAGCTCCCCTACAAGTATTGAACTTCCGTGTTCCCAAAGCGGTTTGTGTCATGTTCCTCGGTTTCTCTGGTAATAGAAAGCAAAGGGTAAGTGGTTTGTTCGCTTCTCTTATTAGAATATTAACTAGTGATCTGCGAAATGTGTTACTTAAAATTTGAATCAAATTACCATGCTGAGCAGGACTATGCTTGGGTAAAGCGTGGAATGATATATACATTCAGTGATTATGCAGACAGGTATTTGACTTGCTTCTTTTGTTCTGTTAGCAGCTGTAAAGTTGGTGCATATGTTAGCAGTTACTTTCTGAATGGTCAGGTTCCAGGGGCAGACTTGCCTGAACGGCTGCAAGCCCAGTGACTTTCGCATGGCTATCGAAGAGGCATTTTTGGCAGATAATGGTTTTGGTGAAACATTGACGAAGGAGATAAACAGGGCAGCTGGAAATGCTGCTTATGCAGAGTGCATTTCAAGAGGAGTCCAGGAAGCTACTGGTTCAAATCAAGATGAGCAATATTATTTTTTTGAGCAGGCAAGTTATCTTCATGTTTTCAGATGCTCAAATCACTGGATGATCGTTACTGGAACCTCTAAACCACCCCCTTTTCGTGGCATACCTACTGTGTTACTGGATTGGGATTCTTAATGAATCTTTTCTGTGGACCGAGTTACTGGCTGTGAATGTACCACAAATATTATGCATGGTGCAGAGTAATGTACCTAGTAACTGATGACTAGATATGGTATATTTCAACTGTGTTAGACGAGGTTGTCTGTCCTTTTCTGAAGGTGTAGTCATGGATTCTAACCTCCATGGATGCTAGTTTAGAGAGAAGAAAAAATGCAAGGCATTGAAATATTAGGTGTTATGGTTTCCCTTTCTGCTTACCTCTTGAGTTGAATATGGGGCTTTTATTTGATAAAATACTGAAATTTGGTCCTTTTCTTGATCTTGGAAGTTCAACCAGATTATTTCGTATGTCTAGGATTTATATAGGAAAAAGAAAGACACGCATTTCTGTGAAGGATGTGGCTTGAGCCTTCCTCTTAAAGCTAAAAAGACAGCAAAGGCTTCAGCTTCTGAAGGCAATTTTTATTGTACCTCTTGTGCTAAGGTTAGTAGAACATGCCAACCTGGGATTTCCCATTGGAAGATGTTTAGAAGCAACATCTCTCTCTCTCTCTCTCTCTCTCATCTTTTTCCCTCCTTTTTTGTGGCCCTTCCCTTGTGAGTGGATGTGTGTATGCTGTGCACTTTCTCTAGCACACCTAACTGCATGTAACCTTGTCGCAGTTACTAAGATTGAAACAATACTGTGGCATATGCAAAAAGATTGGAACTCACTCTGACAGTGGGAAATGGGTGAGGCAATATACTATATGATTATATGGTTTTGGTTTTTCATTTCTGCCTGATATCTTCTTAATTTTTTGGCCTGGCTGCTGGGTAATCAGGTGAGATGTGATGGTTGTAAAGTATGGGTCCATGCAGAATGTGACAAAATTTCGAGCAACCATTTCAAGGTTTGTTGACTATCTCGCTTTAAATGGATACTAAGCTAACAGAAAGCTTGAACTCATCTAATGTGCTCCTTGGGATTCTGTAAGGATCTTGGGGCCACAGATTACTACTGCCCAGGTTGTAAAGCCAGGTTTAATTTTGAATTATCCGATTCAGAAAATCGCCAGAACAAAGTCAAGTGAGTGTGATATATTCTTGGCTTTTCCATATCTTTTCCAACGATTCTGATGTTTTTATGAGCTATATGCTAGTAGATTACTTTACCACATACTGATTGATATTGGAAGTCTGATCCGTGTTTTCCTTTTTATTTACCTAATAAATGTGCACTGTTGTTTCACATGCAGTTGTAGAAAAAACAATGGTCAAGTCAAGCTGCCTGACAAGGTCACTGTTGTCTGCTCAGGCATGGAAGGCATATATTTTCCGAGCCTTCATTTGTGAGTAAATATATATAGCTTTTGACTTCATAGATGCGTAGCTTGCATTTGGTGAAAGAGATTGGATAGCTTTGCTGTTTTTTTTTTGCATATTCCTTGTGATCAAATATTTAGTTTTGTTTATTTTCTTGGAGAGAGAGCCCTAACATATAGCAAAAACTCTCTCACCTAGTGACTCAAACACTGTCCTCGCTGAACAAGAGTCCTTTAATTATATTCCATGCTGTGTGAACCATTTTTATGATGTAGGGTAGGGCCTTCTGTCCCGAACTGGCGAGTGGGCCATGATATCCTACCCAATTCAGTGATGTTATTCCATGTCTGAGTCATTGCATAGCTCATCTAAGAATGGTCGTTTTGCATGCTATGTTACTCCAACTCTTTGCTTTTTCTAATGTGGCAATGTTAGACACATATTTAGCATTCATGATGCACCTAAAATGGACATTGGTAGTGGGGTACAACCTTTCAAATATAATAAAAAAGTAGCCTCAACTTGAACATAATTGTATTGGACATGAGTCTGTGCCCAGCAATTGTACCAAAGTTCGAGCTAAAGACACTTTATATTATTGTTTTCCTGAATTGATTTGCAAGAAAATTTTGCTAATTTATTTCTTTTTTTTTTTTTGTAGGGTTATGTGCAAGTGTGGCTTTTGTGGGACGGAAAAGAAATTGCTAAGTGACTGGGAGCGACACACCAGTTCCAAAGTAAAAAATTGGAAGCAAAGTGTCAGGGTGAAAGGTTCCATGCTAACATTGGAGCAATGGGTTTGTACTTGATTTTATCATACCATTTGACCGCATATCACTTGTCATCAACTACTGTTGCCTTGACAAAATCTTTGAAAGTCTTGACTTGGTTTAATTTCTCTAACCTCCCTACTCTCTCTCTCTCTCTCTTTTTGGCACCAAATGTTGTGTATTGTATTATAAAATAAAAAAAGGAATGATTTATATATGATACTGTAGCCATACTGAGACAAAGACTATAAAAAAATGACAATATAACACTATTTGTAATTATCTTGGTAGATTATTAGAAATTGGGAAAATCTTGCCCGGAGTGGAGCATGATAAAATGTATTAGTTGTTAGCCGCCATGAGGTTGTTGCTCGGAACAGAGTGGTATTTGTAGTGGGACTTATGTGTTGTTGTGATGGTTAAGCTGTCAGCAAAACAACGATACATTGTCAAAACTATATTGTAGTGTATTTTATATCGCTAACCTCAAAATTTATGAAATAGGATGAAGATTTGCATTTGTTTGGCTGAGTAAACTTAGTATCTGTCATTGCTGAACTTCAATGGGTAGGTAGCATACTTGATTCAGTACGTTTGAGAAAAAAATTAAGAAACATCAGCATTTTGTGTTTTGTGGTAAGCATTTTTTGGATATATGATAAAAGCAACGATGAGGATTCAGAATTAAACTTCTTTTCACACAACTTTCATTCAACCAAACGACTCAAATTTGACCAAATACACTTCAACATTCGAATACGACAATAGACACAATAAAGGATATCACAATCATATGATTATACCTTAGTAAAAAAGAAACAAAATCGAACATCTGAAGAGGAATCACATAAATTGACTCCAATTGTCCTAAACAAATCCCACAGCAAATCATAGGAATGCCGAAGATAATACTCTCATGAGTTCCAGGTTTCAAGAGTAGTCAATGTCTTTCTACACAATTCTTTGCAAAAAGGTCCTTCTAATGAGCCTATGCTCTGGTTTATATAGCCAAAGAAATTCAAATGACTCCTAATTATCTAATTGCCCTCACTGAAGAATAACTGACAAGCATACCCTTACATAATTAAACCAAATGAAGTAACTAACAAATATGAAGTAAGCCCTCATCACAAAAAAGGCTTGTCGGCCCATTAAAGTCTTTCCCTTCATGTGGCTGAAATTTGGTTGCTCCTCTGAGGGTTCTTGTCTGCATCAAAATATTACACACGTATATTAATTACATTTTGTTTTCATCTGTCTTCTGCTCATCCTTTTAAATTTAACTGTCATCTTAAGGGCCATTAATTCATCTTGTTGAAGATTTCAAGTGCCTTCTATCCAATAAGTAGCCCTGGGTTTATCTACTTTCCTTCTTTTGAGTAGGTAGTTGAGCTTAGTAAATTCTCTTTTTGGGAAATCTTTCAAAAATAGGTAGCCTAGATAATGTTCGTTTACCTTCTTTTTGTTTCTATATTTGGGAAATCTGGACTGAATTTAACATAAGAGTTGAAGAGATTGGGCAGCTTTCAGCTGCGAAATTCTGGAAACCTGATCTGCATCAACTTCTTTTTGAAGCAGCCAAAGAGCCATGTTTCTTTTCTATTCCTCCTGTTGGGGACATTTACTTTCATTGTATATTAGTATTTCTGTTAAGCAAACTTAACCAAATTGACATAACATTGGTGTAGGCATATTCTGTGATACAATGTCTTTTGATTTTGCAGATGCTGCAGATGGCTGAGTATCACACTCATTTTCTTGCTTCTGCTAAGCCTCCTAAAAAGCCTTCCATGAAAGTGCGAAAGCAGAAGTTACTTTCTTTCTTACAAGGTATACTTGGCTGTATAGCTTTGACTTACAATGTTGTGGTTCTTGTCGCTACAGCAGAACCAGAAGGTATGTCTGAGGTGCTGCCTTCTATAGTTATTGAGCTGACAGCTTAATTTTAATTTTGACAGAGAAATATTTGCCTGTTTATCCTAAGTGGACAACAGAGCGTTGTGCTGTATGCAGATGGGTTGAAGATTGGGACTACAATAAAATTATCATCTGCAATAGGTATTGTTGCTTGGTTTCTTCTTTTATCTACTGACATGGATAGGGAGTCCTAACAAGCACAACAATTGTGAAAATTCCATTAGCATTGTAATTTAGTATCCGTATCCAAGTATCGACACCGTTCTAGTACTCTTCTTTTTTTTTTTTTTCCTGAAAAGAGATAGGAACCGAGGATGTTCTACTTTTTAGGGTTTTGTCATAATTATGATATTGGTTTTTAGTAGAGTGGACACCAAATGATGTCAAGGGACTTGATGAGATTAGCCAGACATAAACAAACACTTGAAGTGTTTTCTTCTGTATATTGCTCACACATAATCAATTGGATGTTGCAGTCACATCAATGTGACAAAAGGCCTGCTGATTGATATTTATCTACTAGCTTTCATTTAGAAAAAAATGCAACTGACAGCTGCAGAGTGCCCCTATTAGGGGTTTGCTGAACGCTTAGCACTTGCATGCAGTTCACCCCAATATGGGTGCAGGTGTGGGGCTACTGTGGCTGCCCTAGCACCCCTCTTCCATCTAATAATCATCTAACCACTTGCCATATGCATTGTTTAGTTAATGTTGCTTGCTAATTTTGCATGATTTTGGTAGGTGTCAAATAGCTGTCCATCAAGAATGTTATGGTGCTAGGCATGTTCAGGACTTCACCTCATGGGTTTGCCGGGCTTGTGAAACGCCAAACATCAAGCGGGAGTGTTGCCTTTGCCCTGTGAAAGGTATCTTGTAGATGAGATGGTTTCTCATCCCTTCTTGAAAGATGACTGTCTTTATTTCAACCCCCAATGCCTAAAAGTTTACTCACTTAAAGAAACACATTGTGCTAAGATTGCCGGGAACTGTCAATATATCATGGGCTGTCTGTTTCACAGCTTAGTTTTTTTTGCTTTGGAAACTGTTATTTTTCGGATGATTTTTTCGATGGTGTATCGTCATAACATGTTCATTATATGCTCATCTTCATGGAGTATTCTTTTAGGTGGTTTTGTAAATTAAATTAGGATTTTCCTTTTCTTGGCTGTGAAGTCATACATGTTTATGAGATTTGTTTATAAAACAATGGCATCTGCGAGGAACTTCTTTTTCTTTCCTAATCTTATCTGGGACCTATGGATTTGAAGTTCTACTGTTACCTTAAACCTTGCTTGACTTTTATTACTAATTTGTTTGAGTTGGTTCAGTTTTCCCTTCATATTTAATGGACAATTTTGCTTTCTGGCTAGGGGGTGCTTTGAAGCCAACTGATGTTGAGACATTATGGGTTCATGTTACCTGTGCTTGGTTTCGTCCTGAGGTGTCCTTTGCAAGTGATGAGAAAATGGAGCCTGCCCTCGGAATTTTGTGCATTCCATCGAGTTCATTTGTAAAGGTAGCATAACTGATTTGTTGGTTGAAATTTTAGTCATCTGGAGTTCTCTTGTTTGCTTGTACGTGAAATCTAGTGGTGTGAACTTCATTTAGGCTTTTTGAACTATAGAAATAAATCTCTGTTCTCCAGAAATTTGATATCTGAAGAGCATGGTTTTCATAGACTGTAGATTCTGAAAATTTTACTCATCTGATCCCTAGACTATACTTTTCTCATGAATTGAAATGACGGAATCTCGTCAGTTCAGTAATATTATTAATGAAACTGACTGACATTATGTTTATCTACCAATAGAAGAATCCATGAGAGTTTTATCTATGAGTTAGTCAATAAGTTCTGTTAATTAATAAATAATTTGTTTTCAGGATGATTTTGGGCAATAACTGCAAAGGTTTTTAAAATGCATATTTTCTCTCCCCCAGTAGTCATATCCTATTTAATCTCATGCTAAAATTATATTTGGAGAAAAAATTGGTATCATGAAATTCAATTTACTTGCTTTATTTGATAATTTAGTTTCATTCTCATTTATGAAATGTACAATCCAGCATTTTAATGTTCTATGGAAAAATAATGTCGGCTGCAAATGTTAATTTGATGTGGAGCTACTTCTGGTTTATAGTCGTTACCTTGTCATCATAGATTTTTGCCTTTTAATCAAAAGTGAGTTCTTTTCAAATTAAAAAAAGGAGAGTTTTTTATGTTAGTGACATTAAAGTTTCTTTTCCATGATCTAAGCTCCTTTGTATCTGCTTGAACTTCAGGTGTGTATAATTTGTAACCAAATACATGGTTCCTGCACCCAATGTTGCAAATGTTCAACATATTACCATGCCATGTGCGCGTCACGAGCAGGGTACCGCATGGAGGTTAGTCCTTAGTCTTTCTCTTTTGTGACAGGATTCTTTGTTTAAAGTACTGTATCCTGCAGAGTATTTCATTGTATTGAGATCGTGTCTCAAGGATTGGGTTGGTTAGTATATAAGATTGTAAAACTTCCTTACCTTTTCTGATTACTAGCATTTAATTGTTGCTAATAAAGGTAACTTGAAATGTTTAATGAACATCTTCTTACTCTCTATTGGTGAGATCAATGAAAACTTAATTGTGGCTCGAAAGATCTTAAACAAAACAAACGGAGAAGTTGTTTCCTCTGAATGAATAAACATTGACTATATTGTAAATTTGTTTGAGTGGAAGGTGCTCTTATTGGACTTCCTTGCTTGGATGCCTTGTTTTGTATTAACATGCATTTTGTCATTCTGGCCATTGAACAACCATTGTGTAAGTAATTATTGGAAGTTATGAAATGGATGCCTAAAAATATTTTCTCAACGGTAAGCAAGTTCAAAATATTGGAGATGCAAGTTCTCTTTTCATGAAGCTGATATATGCGACATGCATCCCCATCATAATGGGGGATATGATAATTATTCTTACTGTAAATAATTATGTTGTGAACTGTGTTCTTCAATAGTCAATCTCTGAAGCAAGTGTTGAATTATTTGCCTACAGTTTCATTTTTCTTGTTCATCTTTCCCATAGCTTATTTGATAGTTGATGTTGTTTTTCTTACAGTTGCATTCCTTGGAGAAAAATGGGAAACAGATCACCAAAATGGTTTCATACTGTGCTTATCACCGGTATGCAATGCCCTTTATTCAATAATTATTTCCCACATTACACTAAGACCTAGTGAAAAGAGGCTAAAGGAAATAGAAGATAAAACAGGGAGAGAAGAGTTTTCTCGGCTAGTGAAAAGAGGTTAAAGGAAATCGAAGATAAAACAGGGAGAAAAGAGTTATCTTGGTGAATGAGAGCTGTCATGGTCCTCCCTATAGGCAGGCTTCCATATCCACCTAACATGATTAGAAGTTGAATGGTGATAATTGTATAGCCATTTAAAACACTTAATATAATATTTATAATTTATCTGACCAATCTCTAATTCTAACTGTTAAGTAGATATGGAAGCCTTTGCCTTAGGAGGACCATAATAACACTCCTCTCTAATGGGCTTGCATCTTGTGGCTGCCATATTTACCCTGAATTTATTTGTGCAGGGCACCCAATCCCGACACTGTTTTAATCATACAAACCCCTTCAGGGGTCTTCTCTGCCAAAAATTTACTGCAGAATAAGAAGCAGACTGGTTCAAGGTTAATATCATCCAACAGATCAATGCTTGAAGAGGCATCAACGGAAGATAACAATAAAATTGAGCCATTCTCAGCTGCGAGATGTCGGATATACAAACGAACGAAAAATAAAAATAACAAGGTAGAATTGCTGAAAGTCATGTGTCATTTGAGCTCTTAGAATCTCCTTGAATCCTCCCTTTTTCTCATTTATGAATAATTATTTTTATAGAATGTTGTTATTTCTGTATTTGTTGTCCGCTTACCTGTTGGATCATTTCTAATGGTAGGTTTTCTAACCCAAAAATCATTTGCTGAGATAAACCTATGTTATAGATGGCCTTAATTTTCAAGTGATATTTCTGATAGCTTGGTGCATAATGCATATAATCCTAATTAATCTATATCATTGTCTACATAGGAATTCAGTTGGATATCTTCTTTGGCTATGTCTAAGTTATGCTTTTCTCAATCAATGTGATCTGAATCACATATGAAAGCTACATCCACCATCTTTTCAATTTGATTTAGTTGATATGCAGCATATTTATTCGAAATGACTTGAATGTGTGGAATTGTTGCCTATTTTGTGCCTTTTGTAGGATGCTCTTGCTATTGTGTTTAAGCATGCATGGCAAACATCACAATAGAGTTTCTCTGTTGAGAAGTTTATCTTCCTTTCCGGCCAAATATACGAGCCTTAGTACCATGGATGAAAATATCAGTATTGGTCTCAGTCATATTGAATATGTCGGATAATACGTATTAGTATTGAACATATTAGTAGAAATAAATTCTGAAAATCGTAAGCTGATACGGTTATTTTAGCCCGATATTTAAAATAGTGGCTTATATGTTACAATATATTAGTGATATGACAATATATCACGATATTATTGCAATATTAGCGGACCCGATAGCATTACATATGGGCCAATATTTTCAATATCAATTGATATTTACATTGTCGCTTAGTACCTAGTATTAGCTTTTGTTTCCTTTCTTATCTATGCTGAATTGTGCATTGTGAGCACTGTATACTAAGTGCGTCAAACAGTTGTTCTCTTGGCAATTTGATGAGAAGGAAGATTGCCAAAGTGCCTGATGGCGGAACAGCTGTCCTTCCTCCACCTCTCTCGTGGGTGCTCTTGATTCAAGTTGCCATGGCCCAAAGATGCTGTGCTGGACTGTTCAGTTTGTTTTCTGTGCTTTTGCTTGATGATTTAGTTGGCTGCCCTAGTCCTTTGATATTGTTTGGCTCGAGCACACCTTGTTTATGCTTCCCATCCCTGCTTGTTTATAGACCAGTCCCTTTGGGGGCCTAGTAGCCATAAAGAACAAAAGATGAAGAGGTATGTTAGAGCTGTGTGAATTGTTCGTAGCATGGATAAAAATATCGGTATCATTGTCGATCGTAGTTGAATCGGTATAAGTGTTCAGATGCAAAATTCTTTTGCAAATTAGAACTTGGGGGGATATCGATTGATACGGCGATATATCGCGATATCAGCCCCCATCTTGATATTTCATTCCATGGTTCGTATTGGTCAGAAGCCAGTATGATTGTCATGTTATGTAGTTTCTTTGCGTCTTTTTCTATGTTTTTTTCCTATAAATAACTACAGTCTTTTTTTTGTTGATAGAAGAAAAAAGAAAAAAAATAAAAAAATAGGAGTAGATACACTCTTCATTTAATATGATACTGTAATTTGTTTCCATGCAACATATCTCTCCTTATATTTAATATCATGCAAAAATTATGCTCTGACATTAAATTTTTCTGCTTGCTAGAGGATAGCAGAAGAAGCTGTCGCCCACCAAGTTAAGAGGCCGTGTCATCATTCTTTGAGAGAAATGGAACATGTCAATGCATTTAGAGTAAATATCCAGTACTTCTCTGAATTAACATTGCAATATTGTTCTTTATTCCTCTGCATTTGAGTACCAGTTAAAAAAATGTCCAATTGAAATGAGCAAGAATTTCTCTTCTGGCAGGAAGTGGAGAAGCCTAAAATGTTTTCTACTTTCAGAGAACGGCTGTACCATTTACAGGTAAATGTCGCAATTCTCATTTTTTTCTATGTACACCTCTTTGATTATTACATTTAACTTTTTCTTTGGGATTTGATTATGACGGCAGAGAACTGAAAATGACCGAGTTTGCTTTGGTCGATCTGGGATACATGGTTGGGGCCTCTTTGCACGCCGAGACATTCAAGAAGGAGACATGGTATGTTTATATATAGTTGCAAAGGCTGCTGCTAAGGTTTGATATTAGAAAAGTCTTCAGTGTGATCCCATCAGTATGAAAATGGATGGCTGGGAATAGTTGATTTTATTTGATTTTTCTAGGTTTTTTGTTGATATGGTTCAATGACAACCGTCCATTATTGGATAGAGGGTTGATATTAAGAAGAGCAAGGGCTGTTCCTTCTCCTCAGAGGAGTAGCTCCCCTGAATCCATTGAGAAGATAGATAATAGTGTTTCAATTGCAAATTTTCCTCCCCAGTCATTACTAATTTTTAGACATTGGATGAATTCACTGATTTCTAGGCCATTCGATGAAGCTGATTATACCAATTTCTTCCTTTTTGGATTCATGAAATTGGTACATTATATCTTTGAGAAACCTCATAACCAGGAGTAGATTACTTGTTTATGAGGTTCCGTGAATAGTAGTGACACTAGAGACTTGTATCTGTGAAGGTTTGAGCTCGTCCTCTGGGCAGTATTTCTGAGTAGACTTCTTCATTTTTATGTTATCCAATTTAAGACGAGTCACCCAGAAGGTGGTTTTCTTCACTTTGGTGCAATGTTAGAGTTGCCTCAGTGTGAACTAGTGGTCTTGGGTTCAAATTGTGAAAATAGCTTTTTGTATAATGTAAGTTAAGATAAAAAGGTAGTCTGAAAATGTCTCTTTTCCCAGATCTCGCACTCATTGGGAGTTTCATATACCGGACTGTTTTTTTTTTCTAATTCTCTTAGCCTCTCTTAGTAATGGGAGGTCACAGGTTAAATCAGTAGACTAGTAATGTTGCTTTCATATTAACAAGTTCTCATATTAGATTGGATCTGCGATTTGGCTCTAGGATTATTTGCTTATGAATTCTTCACCAACGAAAGTCTTTTGTATTCTTGCTATTGCAAAAAAAATCATTTTTATCAACTACAGTTGCTTGGTTTATGCAGGTTCTTGAATATCGTGGAGAGCAAGTGAGACGCAGTGTCGCAGATTTGAGGGAGGCTCACTACAGAATAGAAGGGAAAGACTGCTATGTAAGTTAACTTTGCTTGGATCTTTTCTCTTTTGGCTCTTTTATTTTACTCCAATGAAAATCAGGTACACCTATCTAATCCCATTTCCCATATTTCGGATGATCATTTCCCCATGGATCAATCAATCTTTTAACAAGTCTCTCAAACTTGATAAATTATCATTTTAATGCAAACAAAGCTTAGCCTTCTCATGCGCAAAGCAAGATAGATAAAAAAAAATATTTCTTTTTTCGAAAGTAGCCATGTTTTGTGAAAAAATAAGCTCTTCTGGTGAAAGAAGAGGTCACTCATCCCTTATTTCAGAGGTTCTTTTTATCATCTCGATAACTTTGTAGGCACCTTTTTCAGTTTTAATCAAATAGAATTCACAACGATTGAGATTTTATTTGGAGATTGATTGCAGTTAATGATTTATGGTTTAGAGTCAAATACCTTTTTGTTTGATCAATTACTTGATGTCTTTGTGAAAGAGAAATGTCTATCCCACGTCAAGAATTTTGGCTTTCCTTATCAAAAGTGGATTTGCAGAACACCGAGGGACATTTTAACTAATATATCCTTATCCAGCAGGCAATTTTACTCCTTGAGCAATGCAATCTTTTTCGAGCTGTGCTTGCAAACTTTTTCCCATCTCCTCTTGATTTGATGTTTCGCTTAAAGCGCGGTAGAACGAATGGGTTTTTTCACTTAGCCTTTCTTCCCTTGGGGGGGGGGGGGGATGGAGGAATTGTTCAAATTTCAGTTACCTCTCTGCAAATTTTCCTTTGTAACTGCTACCGTTCTTTCGCGCAGCTTTTCAAAATCAGCGAAGAAGTTGTGGTTGATGCCACGGACAAAGGAAACATAGCACGCCTAATCAACCACTCGGTAAGCTGCAATCTACTGCAATAAATTAGGATTAAAGTCGTTGCTTCTTAATGCGATCTATATTTATGGTTGGCAGTGCATGCCTAATTGCTATGCAAGGATCATGAGTGTCGGCGATGACGAAAGCCGAATCGTTCTCATTGCCAAAACCAAAGTCCCCGCCGGTGACGAGCTAACGTATCTCTCTCTAAACCTCGGTTCTGATCCTTTTTTTTTTTAACAAAGCTGAAGAGCGTACCTTGACACCTTTCTCGAACTCTTCTCATCCTACAGGTATGATTACTTATTTGATCCAGACGAGCCAGATGAATTCAAGGTACCATGTTTGTGTAAAGCTCCGAACTGTCGGAAGTTCATGAATTAGGCATTGTTTTTATCAAGGAGCAGCTCTAACCAGGATTGATTTTTAGTTAAATTTCTATTAAATGTGCACCAAAGTTTCTGTTTCGTTTAGCTTGCTTCATTATTAATAAGAAAGGGAAGATATATAGAGCTTCTGTGTCTAGTGTTAGGCATTCTTGTATATTTGTTCA
>JAODPA010143864.1:0-12679 GCA_025585075.1 Nepenthes mirabilis | reverse complement strand
CCCCCAAAAAATGAAGTTTAAATAGAATTATTTATGGCATTTTTTAAAAAGCAGACATATTCTCATCCCAACCAACGATCAAGATTCAAAGAATCCAACGGTTTTGGTGAAGTCTAATTCCCGCCCAGTAATTGGCCAAAGGCCGCGGCTGCTTGTTGTTCTGTGAAGTGGGAAGGCCCCTGCTGCCGCACAGATTTCTTTCTCGGTTCCTTTTTAATGATCGCCGGCTTCTCTCACCCCTCGATCTCTCGCGAGATCTTTTACGGTTTGGCATTCTTTCCGAAATTCCTTCAACTTCCTTGTTGCTCACAAAGTGGACCAACACATACTGATTCAATCCACGACCTTATCACCATGGTGAGTACTTCCGTAAATCTGCTTATTGAGTTGATTGAATTCTTTCATTTATGTTATAAGTTTTTAAGGTATTTCCAGCTAGAATTACTGATATTTGCACCACATTCTATATTTTTTTTCTTTTTTTAAATTTTGATTCTGATGCATGTGCTGTCGGCGTCGGCATCGGTGAATAACAACAGCAAACGAAATCGAAGAAGACGGGAAAGGGGAAGTTCAGCAGAGGAGAAAAAACCAAGGGAAAAGAGGAAAACGAGTTGGGGGGAGAGAGAGTCAGAGAGACAGAAGGGACAGACTTGGATGGAGAAGAGTAGAGAGAACAAGGAGGGGAAGAATCGAGAAATGAGGAGGGAAAATATCTCTTTTCTACTCATTTTTTATTACACAGTGTAATATATAATCAAAATATAATTGTATCAATTGGATCTCAACCACACAGTAATCACATAGTGATCGAATAGAAAAAATAAAAAACGGGCCTGTAATATTATCGTTTTCATCAAGAGAACCTTTAGTCTTGGTGAAGTATTGCACTGCCATCTATGTTTGAAATCCCTCCATCTGCTCCTTCAAATTTTGGTTCAGACAAGCTTGATCAAAATTCATCCAACATCCTCCTATTTGCTTGCGTCGAAGCAGTGTACTGGCGGCTCCATCCTGTTCAGCAGCTTGGAATGCAGGGTACCCAAGCCAAGCAGTAGCATGCCGAATTCGCAGGTTATCAAGGCCCAACGTTGCTATTTTCATAGAGGTTTGCCCATACTGAATACTTAAGAGGTATGATTCCATTAATAATAAAGCAATTGCCATTGTATGGTAAGTTGCTGCTGATGCAAATTCACATGATAGCACCGAAGAGCTAATATTAAACTCTGTGTACAAGAAACCCCCATCCGCACTCTATCAACCACTATGGATATAGTGGTGCTCACAGCCAAATAATGAGTCAACTCTGCTTACACTAAGAAAATCATCAGCAATGCAACGGTGATCAGATGATTCTCTAAACTCCCCTTTGGTACGAACTCGGACACCAATGGTCAATCGTCACCTTCCAAGCAGTTTCCTATGAGCTTAACCAAATTTGAATGATGGAACCGACTAAGATAATTCATCACCTTTAAGAATGGAGAAGAAATGGGCAAGTTAAAATCAGGTTCTAAGTTGGGAAACAAGCAAAATTGTTTTCCGGGTGATTACTGCTCTCTTAAATCTAAAGCCAATAGCCACCATTCATTGTTGAGAAATAAAGTTTTGGCCCCGGAGAACCAGAGAAATCCTTCTCTGGGCCTCCTCTCTAGCAGGGTGAATCCATAGCGGGATTATGAATATCTGGACCATTAGATGGTTTCTCCGAATTGCACAGAGCTTGAGGTGCAAATTTTATAAACAACAGGTAATCTAAGACATCTATTTCATTTGGTTTGAGATCCAAAAATGTCGGCCATTCTAGTAAAAAATGATCCTGCAAAGCAGTTATGAATCCTCCCAATATCCCTAATTTGATAGTCATCAATAATAGGCAATTGAGGGGATTCTAGATTGAAGGAATCAAATTTGACAGAATCTTTGCTCTTTCCGACAATATTGCTGCTCACACATTCCAACTGTGCTATGGAAAACTCCTTCCCCGCAAAAGGTGGTTTACCCATAGTAATGGTTGTGGGTTTAGTATAAATTTTGAAAGATTCTCGGACCAACTCCTCCAACTGAGGACCTCCCTTACAGCCAGATGTAGAATCGAAGCGGCGTGTTGTGGGGCAGTATGAGGGAGCGATTCGTAAATATGGCTCAAAGAATGATTTACCACCTTCTAAACTAGAAGATCCCGAGAGGTACTTTACTACATATGAGCCTGATCTAGGCCCTTCAACATGGTATGTATAACTCTTGTAGGCACACGAATCAAGTCTATGGTCTCTTGATCCTAGATTCTCATTAGTCATTACATTCCAAAAACCACTCCAGAGAGGTGGGTACTCCAAATGAGACACACTCCTGGAACAATCAACTTGAGGCAATCCACCTAGCTAGGCAGCATCACCAGGATTAGGGCAAGAGTCATAGCCAAGCTTGTCACTCCAAGCCAAACTATAGCCATTCCAATGAACTCGGTAGGGAGAATAATAAGGCATCAATTCAGGAAATGTAGGGTGCATTCCCCGGCCACTTGTATGCTGATTATATGAAAATAGAATAAAGGAAGCCATAGGAGCTCGGTTCACAGAGAGGAATTGGGTGCTTGTCAAATCATTTGCTATTGAATCCACATGGCTAGAGGCAATAGTTGATGGCAGACTGCTCGTGACCACCACAGGTTCAACTTCTGTGAAGTCGGGGCCAGGAGTACAGTAAAATGGATGGTGCCAAATTTGGATGAAAAGAGTGGAGGTAGCAAAATCATTCAAAATGTGCCTCCAAGTCGCAACAGGCACTGTCCAATACTGCTCAAACAAGTAATACAGAAAAATTACTTGTGTAACAAAAACCTTACTAGAGCATTCATATAAAGAAAAGATGTCACCAGTAAGGTCATCCACTCCGTTGAGCATGGTGCTGATATCCATGGCTAAAGCTTTCACTCCATAATTGTCAGCTGATGTTAGTGCTGGCCCTTCACTCACCAACTCATCCCATTCATCCTTCAGCATCGTCTAGATTGAACCGTTGTTAGTGGCAGGATCCTAAAGTGCTCCTTGCTCATGCTTCTCATCATCCACAATCAAACTAGAAGCAGGTTTGGCATCGTTAATGGATGCAATATTTCTCAGTAGCTCCTCACCATTGACGTCAATGACCATAAACGCAAGACCAATGTCATAGAGGGCTGGTGGGTTTGAAGTCGGATGGGGCAAAATCTCAGTCGAAGTCGCCATAGTCGAAGAAGGGTTTGGAAGCAAAGTTGGAGTTATGGACGATGATGCATGTGGAAGGGAGGGTAGAGGTTGAACAAGTTAAGGTAAAATATTAAAGGTGGAAGTCAAGGACAATGAAGGAGTTAAAGAATAGGGAAATTTAAGGAGGGCAGGGGTTTTCATGCAAAACGGTTTAGGGATTGATAGATTTGTTCGGTGGTGGAGGCAGTGGTAGTGTCGTTTCCATGACTTCCAGTAGTGAGTTAGAAATCAAGTGATTCATGTGGTAGTAAGGGTGGGGTGTGGGACTGTGGTTGTGGAATCACAGAGAAAATAATGGGTGGTGGATGGAAGATATCAAATGGAGCAGTCACAAATGGTGAAGGGGTCGCTGGCAACAGAGATCTTTGCTCGATTCTGGTGAGCGATTGTCGGATTTCAGTCAAGAAAGATTGGATTTGTGCCATGGTGGAAGCCATGGAGGAAGTATTTGCGATGAGTCTGTCAGTAGCCTGTTGGAATCCTTCATCGCATTGGCAAGCTTGGCGATGGAAGTTTCGAGTGTTTGTTCTTCAATTGTCAGTGTCATGTCCTTTACCTTGTCTCAATGAGAGCATCATTAATGCATGCGCTGTTGACGTTGACACCGACGAACAACAACAGCAAACGAAATTGAAGAAGAGGGGGAAGGGGAGGTTCAGCAGAGGAGAAAAAATAGAGGAAAAAGAGGGGAACGAGTTGGGGAGAGAGAGAGAGTCAGAGAGATAAAGGGATAGACCGGGAGAGAGAAGAGCAGAGAGAACAGGGAGGGGAAGAATCGAGAAGTCGGGAGGGAAAATATCTCTTTTCTACTCATTTCACATTACATAGTGCAATATATAATCAAAATGCAACTGAATCGATTGGATCCTAGCCACATAGTAACCAAATAGAAAAATAAAAAACAGAGCCCGTAACAGATTCAGTGTATATATTTTGTTGGGTCAAAACCTACTAGTTGGATAATACAGGCCGAATAGGAATGCACAAACAACACACGATATGGGAAAAGGAGAAAGAACACAAATTTTTACGTGAAAAGCTTTATTTTATATAAGAGAAAAAAAACACAGGATATTTAATCCATAAATAAATTTACTATAAAAAATGGTTACAGAAACCCTGATTACAAAAGCCTCTCGAAGAGCTAAGAATAAAATAAGAGAAAGAATACTATTCTCTCTTAATATTTTCTTTTCTTACTACTCTCTTCTACACCTTTCTTGCATGCCCAACATACATGTATATACAAATTCACTCTGGAGACCTTCTACCTAGTAGGCAGGTTACGTGTGTATAAAACCTACCACCAATTCTATAACCTACTACCAATTCTGCCCACCAACTCTGCTAATTGCCACTCTGTTGGGAGGAGTTGACCTCCTTTGCCAATCAGCAGTTTGCTCTGAAAGTCAACTATCATTCTAAAAAACTGCTTGCACAGTCGTCAGAGATGTTATAGTCCCTAGGCATTGACAAAAGTCCTCGGACATTATCCCATGTCCTCATGCATTAATTAGAGATTTCGGTCTTCACTGCACAAAATCCTCGGCCCTTAACACTTCAAATCGGCCAACAGCATTTCAAAATTTTCATTCTGGAAATTTCATACATTCTAACCAAAAGCATACTGATAAAGCAAACCTGCCAAAATGCATACCGAAATTCCAAATCAAAATTTCAAACTGGCCAAAACCATTCCTGGTAAAACCATACCAATAATATGTGCAAACCGGCCATTTTGTCCAAACCTGGCAAAATGACCAATCAGGCAAAATGGCACAACCGGTCATTTTGTCTTCTTTCCAACCATTCTGGCCATTTGTGCAAACTGGATATTTTGTCCAAACCTAGCAAAATGGCGTAACCAGGTAAAATGGCGCAACCGGCCATTTTGCCCCAAACTTGGCACTTTTGCATACCCAGTGTCCTTTCTCCACTGATTAACAGAATGTTGACCAGACACTTTTCACAGTCAGTCAATAGAATGTTGACCAGACACTTTCCACAGTTGATGAATAGAATGTTAACCGGACTCTTTTTTCAGCCGGTTGACCTTCTGTTGACTGGCTCTTTACTTTGCCCAACCGATCATTTGTCGAATCTTTTTCAGCCGGTTAATAAGATGTTGACCGGATTCTTCTCTCAACCGGTCAACCTTCTATTTGCTGGACCGATCATTTGCTACAAAATCTGTGCGAATTTTTCGATAACAAATTCGTTTGTTGAGTCATCCATAAGGGAGTGATCAAACCCAATAAACTTCCCTTCACGACCTTTTGGGGGAAACTTTCGCCTTTTTCCGACGATCATCATCTCCTACCTTTTCACAACTTTCCCTCAATTGGGATTCCGATATTGGCCTCCACATGTTTGAATGATACATTCTTCTGCCCTATTGAAATTGGAGTAGTCCCACTCCCCTTCAGCTCCTTTTCCGCGGTCATATCTTTCTCTCTTGCACTCCACATTGGCAACCTCCTCTTGACACCTTGACCAATATCCCATTTAGTCATCTTGATATTTTTCTTGGTAACCTAAACCTTCATCAGGTTCCAACCTCCACACAGGCCATAGAATTGCTTCTTCATATGCACCATCGTTGTCAAGGATTTAGATTTGTACCGACTCTCAAATTTCTCCCATACATCCGCTGGGTCTGACAAGCTAATGATCTCCTAGAGAGTATTACACGCAAGCCACAATTTGATCATATAATTAGCAAGATCTCTCATGTCTTGCCACTCATCCTTTGTCATATTCTCTGACTTGTCTTTCTTCCTCCCTAATACTTTTACCGTTTTTTCTCAGGTCATAATATTTCTCATCCTTTTCTACCAAAGGATAAAATTATTTTTTTCATTAAATTGCTCCACACTAAACGTCATATTTCTCGATGACGACGCCATCAAGCCCAAGATTTATAACATTTCTTTGATATTACTTGTTGGGCCAAAAACTGCTGGTCGAATAACACAGGTAGACATGAATGCACAAACACACACACATGATATGGGAGAAGGAGGAAGAACATATAAATTTTTACGTAGAAAATTCTCTTCTAAATAAGAGGAAAAAAATCATGAAATACTTAATCCACAAATAAATTTTACTATATAAAATGGTTACAGAAATCTCTGACTACAAAAGCCTCTCAAAGAGTTGAGAACAAAATAAGATCAAGAATACTATTCACTCTTAAATTTTTCTTTTCTCATTACTCTCTTCTATACCTCTCTTGCATGCTCAGCATACATATATATACAAATTCAGCTTGGAGACCTTCTACCCAGTAGGTAGGTTGCGTGTGTGTAAAATCTGCCATCAACTCTATAACATGCTATCAACTCTGCCCACCAACTTTGCTAATCATTATTTTGTTGGGAGGAGTTGACCTCCTCCGCCAATTAGCAGTTAGTTTTGAGAGTCAATTATTCTTCTGGAAAGTTACTTGCACAGATGTTGTAGATTTTACAGTCCCCATGCGTTGACAAAAATCCTCAGACATTATCCTGTGTCCTCGGGTGTTACTAGAAGTCCTCAGGCGTTAATCAGAGACTTTGGTCTTTACTGCTCAAAATCCTCAGTACTTAACACTTTAAACCGACCAACAGTATTCTGAAATTTTTATTCCGAAAATTCCATATATTCCAGCCAAAAGCATACCGGTAAAGCAAACAAGCCAAAATGCATACCAAAATTCCAAATCGGAATTCCAAACCAGCCAAAGCCATTCATGGTAAAATTATATCGGTAATATGTGCAAACCGGCCATTTTGCTCAAACCTGGCAAAATGGCCAACCGGGTGAAATAGCTGGTTGTGCCATTTTGCCCCAAACTTGACACTTTTGCATACCCAGTGGCCTTTCTCAACCAGTCAATAGAATATTGACCGGACTCTTTTCTCAACCGGTTAACCTTCTGTTGACCAATTTTTTACTCTGCCCAACCGATCATTTGCCATAATCTTTCTCAGCCGGTCAATAGGATGTTGACCGGATTCTTTTCTTAGCCGGTCAATTTTCTGTTGACCGGCCTCTTACTTGCCAAACTAGTCATTTGCTACAAAACCTGTGCGAATGTTCCGATGATAAATCCGTTTATTGAGTCACCCATAAGGGAGTGACCAAACCCAACATATTTAAAGTGCTTCAGAACATTTCAACTCGTATCGAACTGTGAATGTTGCTTGCTTAATTAGTTTGGTGAGTAGACTAGACTAGAACGATTTGTTTCACCTATTTTATTCGATTTTGTTCTATATCGAGTTACTCGTTTTTCAGATGTATTGATTAGGAAATCCTTCATGTTCTTGGCTGAAACTTTTTTTTTCATGTTCTATTCTTCAATTAATTTGATAGGAATTCATTTAACAGAGGCTAATCAATTCCAAAATAATCTCAAGTGTTCAAACAAATGCGAAGATCTTTGCTATTCGATTACTATTTGAACTGTGTCGTGATGATTATATTCAGGTAGGATGCGAGAAGAGGAAGCCGAGTTGGTTGAATGCACTGCTGTAGTGTGAGTTCTATGGTTTATGCATAAAGCATCAAAACCTCAAGAAGAATGTGTTTTGCGTGGATTGCAGCGTATGCTTATGCAGGGATTGTATCTCTTCATCCGATCACTGCCACCATATTCACCTTCAAATTTGCAGATATGTCTACCATGACTTCGTTCGCCTCCATGATTTGGAAAAGCATCTTGACTGCTCAAAGATACAGGTGATTATTATTGCATGTTAACAAAATGCTGTAGTTTGTTGCGAATCTATCGTTAACGGTGAATAATCATATGTTTTCTCACCTTTTGAATTTTTCCACATATTAGAATTTACTATATGATAGATTATGTCTGCATCTGTCTATATTCTCACATTTTTATTCCCCTTCTCATGTACTCATGTCTAGCAATTGTGCTGTCATTATACTCAATCACATATCCTCGTTGCATTTCCAAATCTATAAAAAGTGATGTTTAAAAAAATTTAAACAATTGAAAATCGCACAAGGCTTATGCGATATTCGAAGTGTTGTAAACTGGTTGTAGCAAATGACCAAAATGACTAATTTTTCAGAGTGGCTAATTTGCTAAAGTGACAAATGTCAAAGTGGCAATTGTCGGAGTAACCAAGCCGGCGGGGTGGCCAGGCAGCAAGAAGCCGACTAAGGAGGTTGACCGACTGAAAGAAAAAGCCGGCCAGGGAGGTCGGCCGACTAAGCTGAGAAGGGGCTGACTGGCCGGGTAGTAGGAGGTTGGCCGGCCGGATAGGAAGTTGTGATGGCCAAAGACATTAGTGACGGTCGAGGACATTAGGTGACGGTTGAGGATACTAGGTGATGACCGAGGACACTAGTGACTGCTGAAGACATTAGGTAATCGTCGAGAACGCTAGCTGATGGCCAAAAACACTAGTGATGGCCGAGGATAGCTTGTCTAGTAAGCTAGCAGTTGACTTTATAGAGTAGCTGATTTTTCAGAGTTTGTAGGTTTTATAGAGTAGGTAACTGACCTGCAGAGTATGCATCATCTGTATAGAACAAAGCATACATAATTTATGCAGAACAGGTTAACCTGCAAAGCATGCGCCATTTGGAAAAGTACGAGAACTGGTGAAGGTGTAGAAAATAACAAAATTTGTGTGACAAATCATTTGCAAGATTAGACCAGGAAAGCAGATCAGATTTAGAGTCAACGTCATTAAAAAGCGCACCAAGTGCTTCAGAAGAAGGTGTACGTGAACGGCCTGTGGGTGAACTGTGTGTGGAACGAAGGGTGGAACGGAGTAGAGCTAAGTGCGGAAGGGAGCCCTCACCGGTTGCCGTTCACCACCATATATGTAAAATCAGTGAGTAGAGAGTACCACTAGTGAGAGGAAGGAAAGAAGAAAAATAAAGAGAAAAAAGAAAAAATTGAGAGTTTTTTTACTCTAAAGATTATTTTTCTTGTTTTGTCTCAGGTGAGTTGCTAATATTTTATCTCAAAATTTTTATAATCGATTTTATATAGTGGATTTATTTTTGGAGTTTGTTCCGTAATTTTTTTCTTAATTGAGAAGAATTTCTATGTTAAAAATCATTTATATTTTTATATTCCTTGTGCCCTCTAAATTGGTGGTTGACAGAGGGTTCGGATTTTTTGTTGCGGTGGGTTGTGTGTGAATCCGGGTATCAAACCCCAATAAGTGGTATCAGAGAGAGGCTGTAAACATTTAATTTGATGGTGTCGACGTCGAAGAGCTTGCCATTTAGTGTAGAGCGGGAAGGAACGGTAAGTGTATTTCGGAGGAAGGAAGACAAGTCGGAGAATATGACGAATGAGGAGTGATAAGATAAGAGGGATCTTATTGATTGTATGATCAAATTGTATCTTATGGATAACACTCTTCAGGAGGTTATTGGTTGTTAGACCCAACGGAGGTTTGGGAGAAACTTAATAGCCGGTATAAATCTAAATCCTTGACAACGAGGCTGCACGTAAAAAAAACAGTTCTATGGCCTGCGTCTGTCGGAAGGGGAAAGCTTTGAGAAGTATTTGGATGAGTTCAATCGGATCGTAACGCAGATGTTGGCCCTTAATGAAAAGATCAAGGAGGAAGACAAAGTATTGGTGTTGTTAGCATCTTTATTGGTATCGTACGATCATATACTCACGACGTTATTATTCGGGAAAGATACGCTCAATTTGGATGAGATCATCACCTCCTTACTTATGAATGAGTCAAAGTGGAAGAAAAGTAGTGAGACTTCAGGAGAGCCAAGTCTGCTTGTGGCGTTCAGCGATCGGAGACGTGGGAGATCGAGGGACAAGGCAGCAAATCAGAGAAAAGCAATGGATGGTCCAAGCTTTTTGAGAAAACATGCTTCCACCATGACAAGAAGGGTTACATGAAGTGGGATTACCTGCAAAAGAAGTAGGAGAAGGAGGGCAGAGGCGAGCGTCATGATAGATGAGATCATGATGATGATGATTGGGCCACTATTGCTCTCTGTGGAGATCTCCTGGTTGTCAATGTTGGGGAAGCACAGAGCCTACCAAGCAAGGAGATAAATTGAGTGATGGATAGTAGTGCCTCACACAATGTGACACTAAGAAAGTCCCACTTCATGAGCTATACGATCGCAGACCATGGGGTATTGAAGATGAGTAATAGTGGCTCGTCAAGAGTTATTGGTATCGGGGATGTTTGCTTGCGGATAAGCAACGGGAAGAAACTTGTGCTGAAGGGCGTGTGGCATGCCTCGGATTTAAGGTTGAATATAATTTCAATCGGAAAGTTTGATGAAAAAGGTTTCTGAACAGCGTTTGAAAATTACAGGTGGAAACTCACCAAAGACAGCTCGATTGTGACAAGGGGAAGTAAGGAATCAGGATGGTACCTGATAAAAGTTTTGGTTGCCAAGAATGAAGCCAAGATGACCAACGGGGGTATTGGTCAAAGGGGTAGGAGGAGATAGCTAACGTGGAGTATAAGGGAGAATGATAGAACCACGGAGGAATCGAAGGGGAGTGGGATTACTTTAGGTTTAGTGGAGCGTAAGAAGATTTCATTTAGGCTTATGAAGGCCGACGCTGGGATCCCAGTTGAGGGAAAGTTGTTAAAAGGCAGGCGATGATGGTTGTCGGGTAAAGGTGAAGGTTCCCCTATAAGGTTGTGAGAGAAAATTTATTGGGTTTGATCACTTTTTTATGGGTAACTTAACAAACGGACGCATTATCGGAAGATCGTAGAAGGCTTGTGCGATATTCGGAGTGCTGCAAACTGACTACAACAAATGACCAAAGTGACCAATTTATCGGAGTGGCCAATTTGCTGAAGTGGCAAATGTTAGAGTGGTAATTACAGGAGTAATCAAGCCTGCCAAGCAGCCCGACAATAAGAAGCCAGCTAAGGAGCCTGACTTGCTGAGAGAAGAAGCTGGCTAAGGAGTTCGGCCGGGTAAGTTGAGATGGGGCCGACCGGCCGGGTAGTAGGAGGTTGGCCAACCGGATAGCAAGTTGTGATGGCCAAAGATACTAGTGACGGCTGAAGATACTAGGTGATGGTCGAGGACACTAGCTGACGACCAAAGACACTAGTGAAGGCCGAGGATACTAAGTGATGGTCGAAAACAGTAGATGATGGCCAAAGACACTAGTGACCGTCAAGGACACTAGGTGATGGCCGATGACAACCTGTCTGAAAAGTTGGCAACTGACTTTACAGAGCAGCCGACTTTTTAGAGTTGGTAGGTTTTGTAGAGTAGGTAGCTGGCCTATAGAGTATACGTTGTCTGTACAAAACAATGCATGTGTCATCTATGAAGAACAAGTTGACCTACAGAGCATGTGCTGTCTAAGGAAGCACGGGAATTGGTGAATGCACAGAAAATGACAAAGTTGGTATGATAAATTATCTACAAGATCAGGCCAAATAAGAGATGAGGTTTGGAATCGGCGTCATTATAAAGCGTACTAGGGGCTTCAGAAGAAAATGTGCGTGAACAGTGTGGAACAAATGGTGGAATAGAGTAAAGCTAAGTGTGGAAGGAAGTCCTCACCGGTCGCCGTTTACCACCATACTTGTAAAATCAGTGAGTAGAGAGTAGCACCAGTAAGAAGAAGGAGAGAAAAAAAGTAGAGAGAAAAAAAAGAGGAGAGTTTCCTTACATTGGAGATTATTTTTCTTATTCTGTTTCGTGTGAGTTGTTAGTATTCTATCTCGGGATTTTTGTAACCGATTTTACGTAGTGGGTTTATTTTTAGAGTTTGTCCCGTAATTTTTTTCTTGGTTGAGGAGGGTTTTTCACATTAAAAATCGTAATGTATTCTTATGTTTTTTGTGCAATATAAATTGATAGTTGACAGTTGACGGGGGTTTGGATTTTTCGCTGTGTCGGGTTATGTGTGAATCGAGGTATCGAACCTCAACAACGTTCTCTTGAAATTCAAATGAGTCTCAGCTTCTTTGCCATCAATTTTTTCATTATTAAAAATACATTTTTATTAAAAATTGATCAAGTGCAATGTTTTTTGGTTTTTGAAATTGTGCAGACATACAAAATAGACGGTGAAAGAGCTATTCATCTGAATTTAAGGACACTTAACAGTCAAAAGGAAAGGGTGGCGCTTCTTGTATCACCTGTGGAAGGTATATTCAAGACCAGCCAAATCAGTTCTGCTCGTTGTCTGTAAGGTTCGCTTTAGCCTCGAAGCATGTTGGAGACGAGGGAAGTTGTCGCTTTCTTCAGCCAAATTATCTGAAGAGATTCCAACAGAGGTGAGTTCATTGATGAAGTCAAGCAAGCAATCGCAAACGAGGAAACGAATTCCCCGCCCTGCCCCTTTTTTTCTGAGACGTGGAGACGAAAATCGTTAAGTTATAATTTTTATTGGTATTGGTTATTTGTCTCTCTGTTTTAAAAATAACAAGTATTATATATTA
>JAODPA010143853.1:0-15587 GCA_025585075.1 Nepenthes mirabilis | reverse complement strand
TATCATATTATTTATTACTATATTAAGTCCATCACTATATAATCCAAGTCAAAATATCGGAGTGCTATAATCCTTCCCCCTTAAAAGAATTTTATCCTCAAAATATAGGTTGTGTTCCTCAATTAATTGTCAGTATTTTTATCTAAAGAACTATTTTTATTCGAATGAAACATTCATCAAACCTTTACTCCATTCGAAATCAGTGGCACATAATTTCATCTTGCAATAGGTCATACACACACTACTGAAATATTAATATTAATAGAGTCTCTCTCTACCTATTATTTGCACAAATTGTGTCCACAATCTTTCTGATCTCCAACGTCCTCACAATCAACTAGTAGCTCACTATGCAACTCCAGTACAACTATGGTATATAACTTGAATCGTAAATTGAAGCATTAGCATCCCACTTCATTGCATTATGGCATTGACCTCAATAATGCTACCGTCGATCACGACTTAAATCGTTCTACAACCTCAACCTGTTCTTGATTGTCATATATAGGTCAACTCTACAAGACACCCTTAATCGTACAGTATCAAATATTCTTATTGAATTCTCTGAATCCTTAATATTGTTTATCTTTGAAGTACAACCATTCAAAATATTCTATGATTTAGTGAATTATCAACCTTCAAATGCATCCATCATAAATTGATGGTTTCTCCTTACCAGCATATACCTGATTGTCATTGTATTTTAATAATGCATCATAACCCGATAGAACTTCAAAGTTGTATATCATACAGCCCTTAAAGGATACAATCTAATGTTATAATTACTTTTATAACCTTCAACAAATACTATCGCCTTTCGACCAATGTAATGACCATTTCTAATTTAAATTCTACTGGTGGATTCCTCTATACTATCCTTTATCACGTCTCAATAATTCATTTCACTTTCTGGCTTAGACTGAATTCTTTAGAAAATAACAAATTTTAAGAATTAGATTTTTATGTTTCAAAATCCAAAATCCTAAAATAATTATAATTATCACAGATCTAGATCTTAAACTGATCACTTTAATTAATTAGTTAATTATTTTTTCGATCCAACTAATTGAATTCAGGACGTTATCTTTCAAAAAAGAGAATCTTGCAAGGATCAAGATGAGAACATCAACATTCATGTTATGCTCAGGAAGATTTCAACTGACCTAGAACAAAATCATGATTAAGCAAATAATAAATCAATTAACTCAATCCTTACGTAAACCGATTACTTAATATAGACTAATTAGTCCTAGCAAAATAGACAATGAACTAGATGTATGAAATCTAATTTCTATCCTAAACGACTGTAAGATGATATCTAGAGTATTTCTAATAGTAGCCAAATAAATAAATAGGAAATCAAAAATCAAAATTACAGTTTTCAAATGATCATGCCAACTCCCATAGACAATTAGTTTCCAGCTTATTTCTCCAAAATCAAGGCAGTGATCTTCAACATTATGCAAGTATATGGGTAAAATATATTTGTATTATCCAAGAAAGTTATTCAAGAGATTGACATGATTTATGGGTTTCACACTACAAATACAAGTCCTTCAAAGAAGGCATAAGTCTTAGAATCGAGAATCTGCAATTTTGAAGCATTGCAGCTATTGGTAAACATGTTTTGGTATAGCTCCATGGTCAATGAAGCAGCCAAATTTTGGTGAAATGGATACACCCCAACATCTCAAGGGCAAAGATTCTTGTGAATATAGGTAAAAAATGGAAGCATCCAGAGGTTGGAATAAAATGATGGGAACAAAGATTATTTTCTGCAGTAATAGAGGAAAAATAGAATTCAGGTAAATGGAAAGATATAGCTATTAACAACTTTACAACTGATACTGCATGAGTTCCTCTAACAGTAAGAAGATAGAGCATAAGGGTAAAATAATCTGAAGCAAGCCTACTATCCTACGACATCCTTCATCATGCAGCAATCCAAGTAATATCAATGGCTTACTGATGAGAGTCTTCAAATGCCTAGATTCCTGTTGGAATTTAGGCAGAAACTTGAAATCACCCTCTTTTTTTTTTTTTTTAATTCTTCTACCTTGATTATAGTCCCTAAATTCTTCCATGATAAATGATTTGACTTGATGATGATCAAACACGATCGTCATTTCAATTGCAACTTTAACTCCTTAAGTTCCACAAATGCCATCCCATAAGGTCTTAGAAATTAATGCGATTATTCAAGTTAGCTCAATAGAGAAGCTAATCTTCTATACGGTGTTTACACCAGCAATATGGTTGTAACTCATTTGAAAATCCATGAGTTGATAATAATGTTTCTAATCGATCATTCATCCCATTCCGTTGTAGATGCAAAAGCTCTACATCATTTAAAAGTACATGGCTGATGTGAAACACGTCAACAATCGGGATCGAAACCCTCCTGATTGAGAATGGTGAAAGTTCTACTCAGCTATGCGATTATTATGAGGTCCGAGTTTCAAAAATATGATAAATTCTAGTAATTAAATTGATGTAATTAAGTATGAGATAAGTAAATTTTAAAAAATTAGAAAATTATCATTGTATAGGTTGATGTAGGGTTAGGCTCGCTACAGGCTCAAGCCTAGCAGGTGGTGCCAAAAGTAGATTACTTCGAAAAAGCATGCACACATTGCTTGCTCAAGCACAAAAGGAGGCATTGAGAATAAATTGGTCCAGGCTCGCTGTTCGCTCGAGCCACCCAGAGAGTGCCATTTCTCGATGACTTGCGCTCGCCGCGGGCTAGATAGGTGCTCAAGTGCGCACGCGATTTTGTCCTACCAACCCTCAGTTTCCTTTATAAAAAGGGGGAAGGGTAAGGGTTTTGATGGAGAGAAGACACAGAACATGAAGGAGGAAGAGAGGAAAAGAGAAGGAGGAGGGTTTCTCCATTAATTTCGGCTTGATTAGAGTAAAAAAATTAGTAAATCAGGTTAAGATAAGTGTACCTCAAACTTTATTTTTCATTTTTACTGCTTTTAAATATCTCAACTTTGATATTTATACTCTAAAACCATTGTTCCCTAAGCTTTGTTACAAATGTTGCATGTTTCTCATGACTTTTGGATTAAATTTCATGTTTATGTATATGTATTATGATTTATGGCTTGATTTTGTGATTTGGCTCAAGATTTAGGTTCGATTTTCATCCGGAAGCTTCACATGAAACCCTAGAATGAAAATTAGGGATTTAATGTTTAAAAACCTTGAATCTTGAGATATAAGTATTATTTGGTGATTTGTTAAAACTTATTAGATGATTTTTATCTGAAAATTTTGCATGAAACTATATTGTTAAATTATTGTGAACATCCAGCCCTCATGATGTAAAAGAGGAGGAATTTGTATTACGAATTGATAATTGGAACATCGAGCCCTCACGATGTAAAAGAGGAGGGTTATGTATTTGAGTTAAGAATTTGAGAACATCCAGCCCTCATGATGTAAAAGAGGAGAGATTTATATTTTGAGATAATTGGAACAACTAGTCCTCGCAATGTAAAAGAGGAGGAATTTGTATTTTGAAATGAGAATTTGAAAAAAAATTATGATTGAATTATTTTCAGATAAGGACCTAAAACTAAGAATAAGCAAAGAATTTGTGCCTTTTGATCCAAGTTTTAAGAACCAAGAAATTTTCTCATGATTATGCATCGTTTTCTTATTTATGCCTTGCTCGCATACATATTCGATTATTAAATTCTTATATGTTTATCTGTGGTTTTTATATGTGCATGTTTGCATAATATTTCTGTATATTCTTGCGATTTTGGATATATTTGTTGAGCTGCTAGATTATCCTTGCTTTCTATTCCGCTCCAGATAAGTTGAAGTCTGATAGGAAGGACCAGAGATTGGATTTGGCTAGAAGAAGCTTATGGAATTCGAAGGCTTTTGAAGATTTTGAATCTTTGAGGACATGTAAATGTATATAGCCAGTATTTGGAATGAATGTTGTACATTATGATAATATAGAATGTTTTTGTACCATGATGAATGTATTATTTTACTTCTGCAGGGTGATTTATGGTTATGGTTAATTCTGCATTATTTTTTATATTTGGATTTGTCTTGATCCTAGATGACATCTCTCTTATATCTAATACGGTAATTAGGAGTATTGTGTTGGAGTTATGGATGATATGACATTTATTGATCCTGTGAATGTATTGTGGATGTGTAGTGGATTTAATTTTGAGGATTATCTATGTATTTGTCTTGTGCAGGTTGTATTTATTCATGTTATTTATATGGTTTTGACCCTTTTTTAGAGAGAACTCTACCTAATTTTCTATATAATTAAATGTGTTTAAAATTGAAGCATTAGTTTTGTGTATTTATTGACAAAGGTCTTTAGATAATAAGGACCTGTTTCATCACAGTTGGTATTAGAGAAAAAGAGATACTTTAGATTTGATTTGAATCTTATGTAAAAACTTAGATTAGAATAAGATAAACTGAATAAGTAAATGAAGGCATAAGACATATCAGTTAGACTTAACTATTCTAGTCCGGCAAAGTGGGCTATTATCAAGTAGGATTTGGTGTTGTGTCAAGAAGCTTCGTGTCCTAGTTAATGCTAAAGCCTGAATTTGATCTGACAGAGTTACTTTTGTTTCGGAATTCAAAGTGAATGGAAGATGACAGAACTTGGAAGTCGATGAGACCATAGCTCTGGGTTATGAAATTTAATTTGTGTCTTTAAAGTAGAAAATTTGATTTGAAATCCGCCTTGAGGATAGCGATTTTGGGATAACTAAATTGCCACTAGTTTGTTTGGAATTATGACTATCAGATGAATATTTGAATGGATCCTTTTGAGGCTTATTATAAGTAGATAATTGATTAAATATCTGGGCGAATGGATATGGTGGCAAGAGGATAATTTTGTTTGGGTTTCTATGGATATATAAAGGATGATCAATTTAGGAAGTGTCCTTTGAAGCATTACATGAAAATGTTCAATCCGATCAAGGTCAATGCTGATATTGAGCTTGAAAAAATAAAAGAAAGTGTTCAAGGTTTTTGGTTACCCAGATGAAGTTAGTTCATTGCCATAAGTTGAGTATAAGGCAAGACTGATGGTAGGTTTCCTAGTATCACACTCCATTCCTTGGAAAGTTTTGAAAGCAATTTTAGAAGAACCCCATTTCTTCATGAAATACTTGGGATGCTAGAAGTTAAAATTAAATGACAAGTCTGTGACCCAAAGATTAAGTGTAATTTTATATGTGTCCTAATTTCTAGAAAGAACTTTGATGATGTTAACCCCTGATGGGTAAATCGTTGTTTAATAGAATTATGTGTTTCAATGTTCGGTTTGGAACTGTGAATGATTAATCGATTTAATTTGAAATATCAGACTTTGATGGGATACTAAGACTATTTGGTTGGCAAATTGCCACACTAGAATATATAATTTGAAATGAGTATTCTGATTTGCAATTGGGGTTATAGGTTTTAAAGTATCAGATGAGTTACAAAAAGAGGTAACAGAAATTTTATCGCTGTAACTACAAGGTATATGATGAAAATATGTGTCAAGTGTAGATGGCATATTAGGTTATATCTGGAAGTCATTATGCGGATAAGAAAATTAGAGAAAACGGTTAAAAGAAAGGATTAGCCTGTCTCATCTTCTGACCGCCAAATAAAGTTTTCGTTAAAGTTGTGCCGAAATTGGCACTAATATTGAGGATTCAAATAGAATCGATGAGGTTATTTGGAAAATTTTAAAAATTAGGTTAACTAAGAAATTAATGATTTGATGTTGGGAGTCTTTAAGATTTAGATATTCATAAGAGAGGTGAAGGGTCACCACGAATAGGTTACAATATCGGAGTAGTGTGGTTACAAAAATATGAAAGGAGAAACCCTTATGATTTTGTTTGAGGTTGATCGAATGGTAAAGTCCTTGGATTTTAGTCCGATTATTGTGAAAATTGGGTGATGCTATTTAGATTTGATGGGCTTTTGTGGATCTTACGAATATGAGTCTCAAATTAACTTGCCTGAATTGTAGTGACACTATAGCGATAGTGTGGATTAATGATGACGGTAGCTTTGAGTAGTCACGACGACCTTTTCTGGCATTGATTAATCGATGGCGATGGCATTAAGAACAGTGGCCTGGCCTTCATCTCTCTTCTATGCTACTCTAAGGAATCAGCTTCCATAAATAGAGGGAAAATGAGGTTGGCCACCGAGAGGAAGAAGGAAATCAGCTTATAAATTCTAGTTTTTCCAACCGTTTGGCTAGAAAAGAGGAAGCCGCCATGGATCACAAATCAGCCGACTGTAAAGATCGGGTTCCTAGGACATAACAATCCGGCCTTAATGGGAAATCGGCCTAAGTAGCAAGTTGGTTGGATTAGATAGTTGGCCAGATTGGATAGTTGACTCGATTTGATGGTTGATCAGATTGGATAGTTGACCGGATTAGATAGCTGATCAGATTAGAGAGGTTGACTGGATTGGCCAAGAGTTAGCTGGATTGACTTGTTGTCAGGTTTAGCTGGTTGACCGGATTAACATGTTGACCAGTTTGGATTGGTTTATCAACAGGTTGAGAATGGAGGTCAGACTGGTCAAAGTCAGAGTGGGTGATCTGCTTCCACTTGCTTCGCTGACTTTTCAAGGTAGGGGAATTGAGAGAAAAAAAGAGAAGTACCGCCACCTACTCTCACCCGCCCTATTATCTTTAAATATAGGATTTGGAGGTTAGGGAATAAAATTTGGAAAAGAAAAAAAGGAGATGAAGGTGACGAAGGAGAGGAAGAATTTTCAGGCTAAATTTGAGTAAGAAAATTCGTAAATCAGGTTAAGACATGTGTACTCTATACTTTGTCTTTCGCTGATGTTGATTCTTATCTGATTTTTTCAGGTACTATTGCTCTAATACCATTCTCTACTATGTTTCTACAGATTTGCATATCATGAAAAATGCTTTCTCACGTTTTATTAAGAGACTTCTTGTTTAAGTGCATACACTAGACTTTATATGTTAGATTTTGTTGTTTATCCCATGATTCATGTTCGAATATTAATAGAATTTCTCTCTTCTATTTGAATTCAAAATTGACGTAAAATTTGGTAAAGTTTAAGCTATGGTGCACGGAAAAAGTTATCTTGCATGTTTATTCATGGTTTGTAAATATTAGTTTGCTTATTTAAAGACTTTGTTTATTTGAAGCTTAAGATATAAGCCATAAGACCAAGGAAAATTGTATATGATAAATGATGGAGGAGTAGTGGTAGGCCTAAAATATAGCCAATATGATAAATAATGGCCGAGTAGCTGTAGGTATAAAATATAGTCGATATGATAAATGATGGTTGAGTAGCTACAGACCTAAAATATAGCCGATATTAGAAATTTAGTTAAGAAATTGGATCAAGAATATTAGAGTGATAACTTAAAGACTACCTCTAGGCCACGGGAGAACTTTTGGTGGCATTTTTAGACTATGACCCCATATGTCGGGTTAAAGGCATGACTGCCCGCCTCTGGGAGTAGAATAAGGGGTTTCCCTTAGATTGTGTGGAGATTACACAATCCTTCCTTGATTTGTCAGCTTTCATCCGGTCCCTAAAGATGATTGAGTTTTCAGCATGATTTTGTAAACAAAGTAATTAAGAATAGAATAAATGACATCCAAATTTAAAGGAGACTGGTACCCATAAAAATGTCTTTGACCTATGTTTTTTGTTCCTATATGATTATTATGCTCCTATCCCATTTCTTTTGGTTTCATTTTGAAATAATAATTGTGCATGTCTTTGCTTATTGTACCTTACTAAGAAATTGACTCACTTATTGCTATTTTTCTTATCTTTAGACGGGCAAGAGTTCATGTCAGACGAGATAGAGTAGAGCCAGATAGACTATCTAGCCTTGGGAGACTGATCTGGATTCACGTACTAGTTTATGAATCGACTTTTGATGTATTTTTTGTCATTTTGGAGACACTTTTGTATAAACGATTTCACTATGTATATTAATGGACATTTGTATACTTCCACAGGACATTATAGATTAAGTATTTTGGTTCCTAGTGGCATCTTCTATGGCATTGATTTCGCTTCAAAGGTGGCCGACCTAGATATGGCCGACTTAGATGAGGCTGACCTAGATAAGGCTGACCTAGATATGTGGCTGGCCTAGATGAGGCCGACTTAAGGGTTGGCCGGTTTGGATCCTTTTTTTTTTTGGATCTTATGTGTGTTATTGTAATATTTTGCATGGTTATTTACGTTTGCCTTATTATTCTATTTGTATTTTGATATTGACGGATGTGAATAGTAACCTATAAGAAATCTGGTCCATTACAATTGGTATAATAGAATGAGATGCCGTAGGTTTGATTTGAATTGTATACGAAAACTTAGGTTAGAGCAAGATCGATTGAATAAGTAGATGTAGGCGTAGGACACTTAAGTTAGATTAGATAGTTCTAGTTATCCTGTTTGGCTAGCTTAGGCTTGAACTAAGTTAAGGTTAGAGATTAAGTTTAGTTGTCTAGCTTATGCATCCCAATTAGTGTCCTAAGTGTGGCCTAATCCGTATTGTTTTGCTTTCAGATAGGATATTAGTAATCGCAATGGCTCCTAGACAAGGGACTACTCGTGGTGGTGGTCATGAAGAGAAGTCATGTGGAGGCGCCTTAAGGTTTAAATTTGATTGATGTTAAATTAGTGTTTGAGTTGACCGATATTGATTCTACTTAAATTATGATTGCTGCACCAGGAACGTAATTGCGTAATGGAGCTTATCGTTAGATGCTGCGGATTGAAAAGCTGGATTTTGACCTGTTCTTGACATGGAAAGTGCCGGAGTGGACTAGAGAGTGCCGTTTTGGACGGAGTGCATTTTATCAAAATAGACGGAGTGCCTCCTTAAAAGACGGAGTGCTTCTTAAAAGACGAAGCCTTCTTAAAAGCCGGAGTGCTTTTACCTCAAATGGCCAGAGTCCTTTGGACGGAGTGCTTTCTCTTTGAAAAGACGGAGTGCTTCTTTAAAAGACGGAGTGCTTATTAAGAGACGGAGTGCTCCTTAAATGACGGAGTGCTTTTTCCTCAAAAGTCTAGAGTCCTTTGGACGGAGTGCTTTTTCTTAAGAAAAGACGGAGCGCTTCTTTAATAGGAGGAGCTCTTTTATTATGCAGGCGGATTTCTTTTCATATTTTGTCGTTTATTTGAACGTTACGCCAGAGTGGACTTGTGTGTTCAGTCGGACTGCTCTTTGTATTCCTTATGGACGGAGTGGCCATAGTGTGGTCAGGCAGAAGTTAATTTGTGAGCGCATGCTTATGATGACGGAGTTGGCCTTGCTGAAGCAAAATTGTGAGTACAGGGTGATTAGGACTGGAGTGCGTTGGGTCCGGAGTGATTGATGAAGCCGATGTGGTGATCATCCGAAGTAGCAAGATGACGCTAAAGTGGTGATGATTCGGAGTAGTATGGTGATATCGATGTTGGGATTTTATCAATTTTGTTGAACATTGTCCTCTTGGAGGACCCCTATGTTGTGTGTTTTTTTTGTGTGTGTATTTTGATGTACAAACTGCTCGGGGTATACCCTAACGTTTTATGCATTAACTCCAAGTCAAAATACTTGGAATTAATGCATAGGATATATAATTTTTCTCCCTTTAATCCAAAAACTTACTTACCAAAAAAAAAGATTTTGGGTCACGGTTTAGGCTTGATCAGTTCTAGGTTGAGATCCTCAGGCTAGTAAATTGTTAAGGTAAGAGGATCAAGTATGATGGTTAAGGTGGGATTGATGGCTCAAGGTCAGTATAATTTAGAGTCAATTATGATATAGCGAATCCAAGGATGTTGATTTGTGATCGATTTAGTAATGATTAAGTGCCTAAACTTTTGGGGTAGCTCAGATCCTATAGAGGTTGAGGTATGGGTCCTGAGGACTAAGATTCTGTTTATGGTGATCTGACGTTCGGAGGATGATAAGGTAATGTTTTCCATATAGATAGAAGGTGAAGTCAACCTTGAGTGGTTGACGTGAAAAGAGTCATAGGTATCGAGGATACAGAGATATCGTAGGATATATTCGTGGATACTCCATGGATGAATATTTTGCTTCAATGGGATTTTTGGGAGCGTGTTTCAATTGTGAATAGTTTGACCACATGATTGTGGATTGTCCGTATTTCAAGCGTCAGATAGTGAAGAAGTCTGATGCCTGGGATTGAGGTTTCGCGGTGATAGTGTAAGTATAGAGGTGTTATCTACCGTGGTGGAAGGTAAGATTCTTGAATCTTGATATTTCAGAATATGTGTTATTTTTGGATTCCAAATCTATATTTGATTTGTATTTCCTGAGTTTATTCGTTTGTTCGAGGATCATAGATTTTATACTAGTTGCATCGAGGTCTGCAATATTTTTCTTGGGTTTGTAAATATGATTGGTTGGGAAGAATTGATTGCCTTGGGGTGTTAGGATTTGATATAATATTGAGGATGACTTGGTTGGTGAGTCGCCAAGTTGGTATGGATTATGTCAGTAAGGACCTTATGCTTTATAATCGGATTGTGAATTGAGTATGAGGGATAGTGACCGAGTGGTGACGGAATTAGTATTGTTTTGTCTGTAATTCTTGCAACAAAGATATATGTCAAGTTGATGTAGCATGTAATACTACACTTAGAAGCCATCTTGTGGTCACTAAAAAGTTGAGCTGTATACATAATTGAGGATTTTCTTAAGGGAAAGGATTAGGCAGATTTATCTTTGATTGATAATTCGAGGTTGTATCGGGGTTGACTCCGATATTTAAGGATTTTGTATAGATTGAGAAAGTATCGGTTAAATGCCGGTTATGAACTACTTTAGAACTTTTGGGGTAGGTAAGATGAAGGATGAGTCTTCATGCGGATGATTGAAATCAAGCCGCTCGGGAGATGAATGGTTAGATAAGCGGGCCTTGGAAAATAAATGGGTGATTTGTTGATCCATTGCAAGGGCTAATCTTTCCTAAAGTTGATTTGTATCTATCATGCTATCAATTGTGGGTAATCGAGAATTATACCTACGGTAGCTTTCGAAATTAAGATATAGCCATTGCAAGTCCCGGTAATGCTATTTGGGTTTTGTAGGTTCGTTGGCATTTCTATAAATTTTATTGATTGGATCTTCTGGCCATATTTAGGTCAATTTGTGATGGCCTCATTGCTAAATTCAAGGAATCATGGGTCATACGGATTCTGTTTGAGTACTGTACCTTGGACTGTGAAGATAGTTAGCCGTGTGCTCTAATAAGAAAAGAATGTAAGTTAGGTTAGGAGAAATGTTATGTTAAGCATGTGGTTTTTTGATAGCATGAATGTGATTCTTTAGAGTTTGGAGCGATGACTGATTTGGGGAAAGATTGATTGATGTCTTGAAGGTGTGTGGCTTTCTTAGGTCTAGCAGAACCCAGAAGAGTAATTCAACAAGTATTCCTCGATGTTTGTAGCGCTCGTGTGGCATTTGACTTAGAAGCAATCAGTATTCGTCGAAATAGGATATGTGAGGGTAGTTTTCGAGGAATAAAGAATTAATTGTCGACCTTATCGTATGGGTTGATCCTTGATAGGTCAAGTGAATTATAAGGGAATGTGGTGCCTTTGAAGAAGGTTTGGGATTATATATACATATATATCTTTCCTACATCATATATGGGTGGTTTCTCTTGGGTTTAGTAGGTGGGAAGTGTATGATTAGAATTACTCTACCCGTAGTTTGGAGTTAGTTGTTAAGACATTTGCTTTGAGGATTGATAGGAGTTACTTGTGAAGATAGTTACTGTCTAAAGATTCTAGAGGATTGAGAGATTGTCTCACAAGGAGAGATGGCCATACGACAGTGCCGGCAGGTGAAATTTGCTTAAGGACCTTATGGTGAGTTTTGGTGTCAGTTAGGAAAAGTTGATCAAGTGATAGTATAGGTTAGTGAGGTTGTTAAAGGATTATACTTACGAAATGTATTATCAACCAAGAAGAATATTGTTGCTAACGTTTTGGGTGATGAGTTACAGTTAATAGATGTTTCATGTTTGAGGGAGTTGTTAAAACTCTGGAACATGAATCACGGGCAAATCTTAATGTTCAAGTAAGTGAGATGTTTTGCTTTTTGGGAAAAGATTTGTATTATGAATATCAAGGTTATGAATCTCAGTGTCCTTCAAGAAGGTGAATATTATTACTGATAATTGGATGTTGAGAATCTTTGAATTGGATATGTCTTGGTGCATCATAGGAGTTACGTAGGGTAAATCTCGAATAGCTCCTAATATCTAAGTGAATGGGATGCTCTGTCTTTGGTTTTAGGATGGAGAATTGGCTTCTAAGTAGTGAGGTCATGGAATTATGAGATGAGAAGCCCTCACCATTTCAATTTCGAGGTTGTTAGGTTAGCAAGAATGAGGG
This sequence comes from Nepenthes mirabilis, assembly GCA_025585075.1. Lineage (NCBI taxonomy): Eukaryota > Viridiplantae > Streptophyta > Magnoliopsida > Caryophyllales > Nepenthaceae > Nepenthes > Nepenthes mirabilis. The sequence goes on along the minus strand of JAODPA010143853.1, from coordinate 3,158 downwards.
ATACCATTTGGATAATTATGGAATTGGTAGACTTGGATAGCCTATTCATCATGATTTGGATGATAAGTTTTGATAAAGTAGGTTGGCTCGTCGATATGCCGACAGGATGATAAGTTGCTAAGTGTTCGAGTTTCGAGGTTTCGGTGGTAACTTGTGTCAGTACCAAAATTTTTATATGGCTACTTCAATTGTGTTCCCTAGGTTGATTTTAATCTAAAGATTATGGATTTTGCCTTAGAAATATTGACATCATTGGGATTTTCTTGGGTCTATAGTAGCTGTGTAACCTAAGTGTTTGATATGAATTAATGGATGAGACTTGCAAGTTGATTTTAGCATGCAAGTAAATGATAAATCAGAGTAGCGTAGTAGTAGCATGTGGGCTCATGGCCCAGAGATCTTAGAATAAGATTGAGGATCCAAGGGAATGATAATTTTCGAGGTTTAGGATGAACTGAAGTAGGAGTTCTTTAGTTCATTTGAAGTTTTGAATTAAGTCTGAGGAACAGCTTGTACAATCTAGGTTCCTTCAGAATTTGTGGATTGTCATGAAGTTTCCCACGTATCGATGATTGAGAAAATAAGTATATGATTGAACTAAGTCATTTTTAGAAATTGAGAATTTGTCTTGTGATAAAGTTCTTACCCAAGTTTGGATAGGAAACATGAGATGTTGAGAATTTGGATGATTCATTTGGATAAAGTTTTTTAGAATAAGTCATGTGATCAAGGATGCAGCATAGGAACATGAAGAAAGAGCCTGAAAGGATTTCCTCTGATTGTAAATTTTGAGGTTCATCAAATTTTGAGGATAAAATTTTTATAAGTGGGGGAGAATTGTAAGGATCAGGTTCCTGGGACATAGCAAACTAGCCTTAATCAGAAATTGGCCTAGGTAGCAAGTTGGCCGGATTAGATAGTTGGCCAGATTGGATAGTTGACCGGATTGGATGGTTGATCGGATTGGATAGTTGACCGGATTATATAGTTGGTTGGATTGGATAATTGGATTGAATAGTTGACCGGATTGGATAAGTTGACCGGATTGGCTAAGAGTTAGCCGGATTGACTTGCTCACTGGATTAGCTAGTTGATCGAATTGACATGTTTACTAGTTTGGATTGGTTTATCAGCAGGTTGAGAATGGAGGCCGAATTGGTCAAAGCTGGAGTGGGTGATCTGCTCATACTTGCTCCACTGACTTTTCAATGTAGGGGAATTAAGCGAGAAAAAGAGAAGTATCAGAGTAGGTAACCTACCTCCACCTACTCTCACATGCCCAGTTGTCTTTAAATATAGGATTTGGGGATTAGGGAAGAAAGTTTGGAAAAGAAAAAGGGAGACGAAGGAGACAAATGAGAGAAAGAATTTCTAGGCCAGATTCGAGTAAGGAAATTCGTAGATTAGGCTAAGGTAAGTGTACTCTATGCTTTGTCTTTGACTGATACTGATTCTTGTTCGATTCTTTCAGGTATTATTATTCTAATTCCCTTCTCCGCTATGTTTCTACAAATTTGCATATCATGATAAATGCTTTCTCACATTTTATGAAGAGACTTCATGTTTAAGTGCATACACTATGCTTTATATGTCAGATTTCATTATTTATTCCATGATTCATGTTTGAATATTGCTAGAATTTCTCTCTTCTGTTCGAATTCAAAATTGAAGTAAGATTTGGTAAAGTTTAATATATGGTGTACGGAAAAAGCTATCTTACATGTTTATTCATGGTTTGTAAATATCAGTTTTCTTATATAAAAACTTCGTTTGTTTGAAGCTTAAGACATAAGCCATAAGACTAAGGAAAATTATATATGATAAATGATCACCGAGTAGCTGCAGGAGTAAAATGCTGTCAATATGATAAATGATAGTCGAGTAGTTGCAGGCCTAAAATATAGTTGATATCATAAATGATGGTCGAGTAGCTGCAGGTCTAAAATGTAGCCAATATTAAAAATTTGGTTAAGAAACTGGATCAAAAATATTGAAGTGATAACTCGAGGACTGCCTCTGGGACACGGAAAAACTTTTGGTGACATCTTTGGACTATGGCCCCATATGCCGGGTTAAAGGTATGACGGTCTGCCTTTGGGAGTAGAATAAGAGAGTTGCCCTTAGTTGTGCGGAGATTACACAATCCTTCCTCGATTTGTTAGCTCCTGTCCGATTCCTAAAGATGATTGAGTTTTTAGTATGATTTTGAAAGCAAAGTAATTAAGAATAAAACAAATGACATCCAGATTTAAAGTGGACCGGTACCCATGAAAACGTCTTCGACCCATGTTTTATGTTCCTATATGCATTATGCTCCTATCCCGTTTCTTTTGGTTTCGTTTTGAAGTAATAATTATTTATGTCTTTACTTATTGTACCTTACTGAACAATCGGCTCACTCCTTACTATTTAATTATCTTTGGACGAGCAAGAGTTCATGCCAGATGAGATAGAGTAGAGTCGGACGGACTATCTAGCATTGGGAGGCCGATCTGGATTCACGTAGCAGTTTATGGATCAACTTTTGATGTATTTTTGGTAATTTTTGAGACACTTTTGTATAAACGATTCCGCTGTATAAATTAATGAATATTTGTATACTTTCGTAGGGCATATGGACTAAGTATTTTCGTTCATAGTGGCATCGTTTATGGCATTGGTTTTGCTTCAGAGGTGGCTGACCTAGATATGGCCGACTCAGATGAGGCTGACCTAGATAAGGCCGGTGGGATTTGTCTGTGCTAGTGTCTGCTAATGTTGGACATGGGATTGCATCCCACGATTGCTTTCTTTGCTTGTCATGCTTTGTTTCATGTACTCAAGGTTTGCCCTAGACTCTATGTTCTCTATTCAAGTTGGTAAAACACTTGATGTTAGAATATAATTTGCTTTTGTAATTTTTTTTTACATTTTAATAAAATTCACTTACTTACAAAAAAAAAGACCTAGATAAGGCCAACCTAGATATCCGGCCTAGACGAGGCTGACTTGAAGATCGGCCAGTTTGGATCTTGTATGTTATTGTAATATTTTGTATGGTTATTCACATTTGCCTCATTACTCTATTTGTATTTTGATATTGACGGATGTAAATAGTAACCTATAAGAAATCCGGTCTGTCATGCAATTTCTACCTCTTTCCTCTCCTTCTTCGTTCG
>JAODPA010143842.1:0-15587 GCA_025585075.1 Nepenthes mirabilis | reverse complement strand
TATATTATTGGTGAGTCCCGGGTTCTCGGTTACCGTATGGATTATGGAGCATTCAGATTCCTCGCCGTTTGGATGTGATCGCGAGTGGGTTCAATCTCCGTCTTTGTTAACTTGGGATCTGCACAACAAAATTAATAAACGAGATGTTAGAGGCCCGGCAGGATTTCTCCCACCGAAAATACTCTGACACTAAAGTCAGCAACTTCCCGCAATGAACGAAAAAGGGCGCACGCTTAGATGTGTGTGAAAATATGCTGTGAATGCGTAGGGAGTGCGTGGTTACAGAAATGGGAGATTGGTGAGTGGGTAATGAGAGGTCTAACTCCCGGAATGAACCGCAAATGGTGGCTGACTGCAATGGCACTTGGTAGGCCAGAGAAAAGTGAGAGCTGGCTGTGTATCCGTGAGCTAGTGCTTGCAAAAGCGTATGTCTCAATGCCAGGCTCTGGTCTCCTGGTGTGAATTGATTGGTCCCCACCTTCTCTGAACGAAGAGGAAATTTATGCGCTCCTCTACCTGGAGCTTTTTGGCGTGAGAATCCTTCCTGCATCAGTGACTGTTGTCGTTGGTCGGCGGCATGTTAGTTGTCGCCTTGTGGTGGCAAGAAGATCGCTGTGTGTTGGAGGTCACGCTTGGTCTATCTTTCGCGTTGAGATTAACTGGAGAGCTGCGGGCGACGGGGCGAGTTGCGGTTGGCAGCGCTGACCTCTTCCTTATTGGCTCATTTCTTCTGTGCCACCACTATCGCCCGACAGTAGTATTATGAGCTGCAGGTAACACCCATTGACTATGAGTACGGACCGCCACGTAGACTGTTTTGGGACGCTGGGCTGGATCCGTCGTTTAGGCTATTGCTCCACGGATTGGGTTTGAAATTTCCTTGAGCCTTCGTACTGGACCCAACACTAGCCCCCCATGCATCTTGCAGTCGCGACCTGGCATGTTTATCCTGGGTCCAGCTGGTCGCCACATCGTTTTCATCGGGAAGCGTCAGACCTTGTCGTCTTATGGCATCGCGCCTTCCCGTGGTAGTCGCGGGGGCTTTTCAGATGTCGCAACGATTCGATGCTCTTGAGGGTTAGATTTGCATGCCTAAGATTGCCCCGGAGCTAGATGCTTTCCCTTTTGTGTGAAAGACAATCATTAGGGTGGGCGCCAAATTAACTTGCGGTAGGGTGCCAACCTTCCCATAAATAGGAAGCACCTTTAACCAGCGTGGGTCATCCCTTGGCTGATTTTGACGGAGCAATACGAAGACCTTGGTTCGTCCCGCCTCCAGCAAGAATTCGTGAAGGGATTGGATGGATTACCTAGAGACCCAAAATTCTTGGTGAAGAATGTCTTCATGCCCACGTTGTGCGCAGTTCCTCATGCTAATAAGGGTGGCTCAACCACTCTGCTATCGTCGCATGCCTCCCTCTAGGCTGCGGTGATCTATGGTGTGCAGGAGGATCCTTGCGGAACTATCACGGGGCGCTTTGCCTCCCATGTAGTCCATTGCCCGTGGCCTCCACTTCACTTGGATCACATGCTCGTTGGAGAGGAGGTAGAAAGCAGAGTTCCGGTGGGGGAAGAGTAGGTTCTTTTTCTGCGTCCCCTCCAGAGGCTCATGAGTTGGGGGTTGGTTTTGCCTTCAAGGTTAGCATTAGGCTCATCCGCGATGATTAACCAACACTTGGATTCTCCTATGGTTGGGCTTGTTGGGTCACTGGCGATGGAGCCGTAGTGATCCCATGTAGGTCACGTTTGCCAAGCATCCGGGGTAGTCGCTCAGGGCTTATGCCCTGTGCCGCATCTTCTTCTCCTTTCTTGTACCTTTACTGTTGTAAATTTTATACATTATAAAGAAAGCCTTGATAAATAAAAGAATTAGCCATTTGTCTTTATTCTTCTATCTGTAGCACGCATCTTCTCTTATTGACTGCGTCTTTAGATCACACTTCATGGGCAATTTGCTCCCTCCGTTGTGTCGCGCCCCGTTCCACGCATTTGAGCATCTTCAGATGCTCGCGGTCGGTTTTGCCGACCTCGTCCCTCAAATCTTAATGTAGACCGTCGACGGGAGGACGCAGCAGGAGAAGATTGCTGGCGGCTGACACCTTGGAGGTTCAAACGTTGCAGGTGAATGTCACACCCGCCAGGCCGCCTGGCGCATCAACTGCACAGGAGATCATGGGGCGCTGCACCATATGATCCACCTTGGAAAGGCGTGAGGCTTCAAGGACATGCCATGTGGGAGGAGATGATTGGTTCCTTCTTGAGGCATTTCCTTGGAGGTTTTCTGGTTATTTAAACTCCTCAATTCCCTCTAAGAGCTTCGCATCCCTTAGTGGCTTCGAGGGTGTGAAGCAAGCGCTATTCTTGTTTTTCTTTTCTTTTTTTTTTTTTATGGAGAGACCATCTTCTTCATCAGAGCCTAAGTCATCTTCTGGAGAGTCTGTAAGGGACACATGTGGAGCAACCTGTGGAGCAACAAGGCCTAAGTAATTTCAAGCCCAACTTGTGGAGCAGCAGCCCAAACGGCGGATCCAACCTAGCATCCCAGAACAACCTACATGGCGGCCTGTACTCGCAATCAATGGGCATTACCTACAGCCCATTAATACGGCTGTCGGATGGCAGTAGTGGCGCAGAGGAAACGAGCTAACAAGGAAGAGGTCAGCGCTGCCAATCGCATCTCGTCCCGCCGCCCGCAACTCTTTAGCCATTCCCAACATGAAAGGTAGACCAAGCGTGACCTCTGACGCACAACGGTCTTCCTGCCACTACAAGGTGATAACTAACACGCTGCCGACCACCGGCAATGGTCAACGATCTGAAAATCTCTGTAGAAAGGATTCTCGTGCCAAAAAGCTCCCGGTAGAGGAGCGCATAAATTCCCTCTTCGTTCAAAGAAGAGGGGGACCAATTAATTCACACCAGCCGACTAGAGCCTGGCATTGAGACATAGGCTTTCGCAAGCACTAGCTCACGGACACACAGCCAGCTCTCACTTTTCTCCGACCTACCAGGGGTCATTGTAGTCATCCACCCTCTGCGGTGCATTCTGGGAGCAATGCTTTCCATTACCCGCTCACCAATCTCCCATTCTTGTATCCATGCACTCCCTATGCATTCGTAACATATTTTCACGCACCTTTAAGCGTGCATTCCTTTTCGTTCATTGCAAAAAGTTGCTGACTTGAGGTCAGACTATTTTCGGTGGGAGAAATTTCGTCAGCCTCTGACCTCTCGTTTATTAATTTTGTTGTGTAGGCCTCAGGTTAATAGAGATAGAGACCAAACCCGCTCGCGATCATCTCTAGACAACGAGGAATCCGAAGGCTCCCTAATCCATACGGTAACCAGAAACTCGGGACGCAACAAGATGGCCAACACCATACTCACTTCTTCACAACAAGATGGCCAACACCATGGCACAAGCTAGTGCCCCAGTAGGAGATGCAGTCGCTCACAGCGATGACCCCTTAGTGGGTAGCTATCTCGACGTCTGTCCGGAGCCTGACATTCATCGCCTAGCCGCCGACATGGGCGATATGAGGCTGATGATTCAGGCCCTCTGCAACCGAATGGGCACACCCTGGATGGGAGCCATTTCTCCAGCATCCCAAGCGTCATCCTCTAGGTGAGGAAGGCGTCACACAGGAGCCCCTAGGGAAAGATCAGATCGCCTTGACGACGCCGAGGCCCAGGCAACCTCAGGTAGCAGGGCCCAGTCGATGACTGGAAACCATCCTTGCCGGGACGAATGGGAGGAGAGCCCAGAGCGGTGTAATCCCCGTAACTCCCACGGTGAAAAAAGGCAGACAGTTGTAGACTCAAACAGCGCGTGGCCACCCCACGGAGAAAGCCGCCACCACCAACTAGCTCACTAGCACCAGTAAGGTTACACGGAGCTCCGCGACGTTATCAATGGCGGAGAAGCGAGTCCGACCCACCGATGGAGGAGAAGGTAAAAGTGCTCTGGGATCTCCTACACAATGAGAGACCCGTACGGTCTTCCGCTGACCTGCAAATGTCACCTTTCGCCATGGATCTCTGGACCCAGCCTCTTCCCTGCAAGTTCAAGATGCTAGTATTGGAAGGGTACGATAGAAGTAGGACCCAATGGATCACCTCAACTGCTTCCATACTCACCTGTTCATTCAGGGAGTGAGCGAGGCCATGATGTGCCAGTACTTTCCCATTACCCTCAGGAGGGACGCGCTTCTTTGGTTCCACGGCCTCCCGTCAAACTCCATCCACTCCTTCAATGAGCTTACGAACTGCTTCCTGGGCCAGTTCACCTCCAGTCAGAGAGAGGAGAAGCAACCGAAATAATTCCTCCGGATCTTACCGAGCTAGAGAAGTGCGTACATGTGGGCAGCTCTCTTTCTCGAGCCGACTGAGATCGACTAATCACCTTCCTGCAGAAGAACTCCAACGTGTTCGCATGGATTCCTGCCGACATGCCCGGGATACCAACCGGAGTAATGGTCTACAAGCCCGTGCAGAAGTACAGGAACCACTCTATCGAGAAGTTGGTAGCTATAAGGGAGGAAGTGAATAGATTGTTGGACGCTAGGTTCATTAGAAAAGTACAATATCTAGACTAGCTATCCAACATCGTTCTCGTGAATAAATGAAATGGCAAGTGGCGGATATGCGTGGACTTCATTGACGTAAATAAGGCCTGTCCAAAGGACAGCTTCCCTCTCCCTCGGATCGATTAGTTGGTGGACTCCACATTCGGGCATGAGCTTTTAAGTTTCATGGATACTTACTCAGGTTACAATTAGATCAAGATGCACCCGGACGATGAAGAGCACACCTCATTTATGACCGACCAGGGGACATATTGTTATAAGGTGATACCCTTTGGCCTCAAAAACGTCAAGACAACCTATCAGCACCTCGTGAATAAGATGTTTAAGGCCCAGATTGGGAGAAACGTGGAAGTGTACATCGACGACATGCTCATGAAAAGCAGGCTAGCCGACAACCACATCTGTGACCTAAAGAAGACCTTCCAGGTCTTCTGAGCACACAGAATGAAGCTCAACTCTGCCAAATGCACCTTCGGGGTGACCTTCGGAAAGTTTTTAGGTTTCATCGTGTCACAACGCGGCATAAAAGCGAACCTAGAGAAAATCAGGGTCATTCTCGACATGAACCCACTATGAACGGTGAAAGAACTACAAAAACTCATAAGACGACTGGCAGCTCTCTCGCGGTTCCTAGCCAAGTCTGCAGAGAAATACTTACCCTTTTTCAAGGGGCTTAGAAGGACGAAATCGTCCGGATTTCGGTAGACCGACGAGTGTGAGGAAGCTTTCAAAGAGCTAAAAGCGTACCTCGTCAGCCCACCTCTCCTGAGTTCATCATGTGCGAGTGAAGACCTGTACCTCTTCTTGGCTACGTTAGACACGACGCTCAGCTCCGCACTAGTCAAAGAGCACGAGGGAGCACAGCGACCGATGTACTACGTAAATAGGGTACTGATGGACATGGAAACCCGTTACCCGCACACGGAAAGGATTGCGTTGACACTCATTTACTCAGCACGGAAGTTGCAGCCCTACTTCGAAGCTCACCGAATCATCGTGCCAACGGATCAACCCTGAAGTCGATCCTATAAAAGCTGGAGACCCCCAGATGGCTAGTCAAGTGGGCTGTAGAGTTGGGAGAACTCGATGTGGAGTTCCAACCACGACCAGCCCTCAAGGGCCGAGCTTTGGTGAATTTCATCGTCGAGGCGGCGACCCCAGCCCTCAATGACCGGCACAACCCAAGGAGTTGGGACCACCTGACATTCCATCATGGACCCTGAATGTGGACAGGTCATCCACCCAGACAGGCAGCGAAGTCGGAGTCGTGCTCAGGACTCCGAATGGTACGGAGATTAAGTATTCCGTCACGCTGACCTTCCCTGCCACTAATAACGTGGCAGAATATGAAGCCCTTCTTGCGGGACTTCGTCTAATAAAGGAATATTCCGCCAAATCACTGGTCGTGCGCAGTGACTCAAATCTCATGGCCAGTCAAATCCAAGGAATCTTTGAGGTGTCGAACCCTCAGCTCGCTAAATACCTGACGAGAGCAAAATCCCAAATCTAGGCCTTCGAGCGCTTCAGGATCGAACACGTGCCCAAAGCCAAAAACTGGAAAATCAACCAATTGGTTAGAGACGCGGCCGCAGGATCTTTGGAGCAGTACGCCAAAGACCTGAGGCAGACCCTGGCCATGCACAGTGTGGACGTCCAAGACCAAAAAGTGCTGCAGATTGATGAGGGTGACAACTGGATGACCCCATACTGTAAGTATTTAACGGACTGATGTTACCCATGAACACTAACGAGACCAAACGGATTAAGAAGACTGCAGGCTGGTACACAATCCTCGATGGGAGACTATCAGGCGGGGATGTTCCACTCCTTACCTGAAATGCCTGACCCCTAAGGAGGCTGAATACGTCCTGAGCGATGTCCACTTTAGCATATGCAACCCACACATCGGAGGGAAAAACCTCGCATTCAAGATCATGCGGCAAAGTTTCTTCTGACCCACGATGAAGAGGAATGCTTTGTAATTCGTGAAGAAATGTGAAAGTTGTCAGGTCCATGGATCCATAATGCACCTTTCGCACACGGAGCTACATAGTCTTCAATTCCTATGGCCGTTCGCACAGTGGGGACTCGACATCCTGGGACCACTACCTCTGACATCCGGGCAAAGGAAGTTCCTCATTGTCGGTATCGACTACTTCACCAAGTGGATAGAAGCAGTCCCTCTGACTCAAATCATCGAACAAAATGCGACAGAATTCCTCCGTCAAAATATCGTCTGTTGTTTTGGAATTCTCAAGGTCATAGTGACCGACAACGGAACCCAATTTACCAGCAAACGGTTCACCAAATATTGCGTAAGTTTGCGTATCAGGCTGGTACATACATTTGTGGCGTATCTCGGGGCAAACGGGCAGGTCAAATTAACCAACCGCACGCTGCTGCATAGATTAAAAACCAAGCTGGAAGACCCATGGGGCTCGTGGGTCAATGAGTTACCTTTCGTGCTCTGATCGTATAGAATAATCCCACGAGAACCAACGAGAGAGACGCTCTTCAGTCTCTATTATGGGGCTGAAACCGTGGTCCCCGTTGAAATGGGGCTACCCTACCTACAGGTCGAATGTTTTGATCCGGTTACGAATTCCCGAAGACTCAGAGAATACCTTGATCTGCTCCCAAATGTTTGAGATGCCGCCCGCCTGAGGACCGCAATCTACCAGCAGTGTATCGTATGATACTACAACAATCGGATGAAGGCACGCCAGCTTGGGGTTGGAGACCTAGTCCTCCGGAGTGTAGAGGCCGTGGAAAAAGCCGCAAGTAGGAACAAACTTTTCCCCGGTTGGGAAGGCCCATTTCTCGTCCCCGCAATCCTCCGGAACGGAGCGTACAAGTTACGCACCCAGAATGGTAAATTGGTCCCATGGATTTCGAATGTCGCCAACCTAAGAAAATACTATCAGTAGCGCAGCGTTGGCCCAGGTAAGGCATACACGCACACCATGAGGAATGCTTGTATATGCATTGTGTTTTCATTTAATAAAATTGATCATTCGTTTTAACTTGTATTTTCATTCATGTGAGTGTTTGCGTGCATGACATTTTGAAAAACAAAACTACTTAGACCGCCCCTAAGTCAGGTAGACTATCATCCGTCCGTAAAACAAATCTTTGGCTCCATGCCAAATGGCCCGAAAGCGGCCATCTCAGAATCTCGACTCTACATCGAATGGCCCCTAAGTGGCCCCTTACACTTTGGCTCCGTGCCAAACAGTCCGAAAGCGGCTATCTCAGAACCTCAATTCCGCGTCAAATGGCCCTAAGCGGCCCCTTACGCCTTGGCTACACGCCAAGCGGCCATACACGAACTTTGACTCTGCATCGAAAGGACCCCAAGCGGCCCGTCAACTTGGCCTTGCGCCAGCTACTCGGAAGCGGTCGTGCCCAAATCACGGCTCCACGCCATAGGGCCCATGCGGCCCAGAGAACCATGATCCGGAACCAAATGACCCAAGCGGTTAAAACGTCAGGCCTAGGGGTTTTTGAAGTCCCCAACTTACGGCCACCAAAAGCTTAAGGGGTAAGAATTGAAGACGTGCGGCGACCTTCTCTCAAGGAAGAGAGCACCTTCAGTCTATGATGGTCGTGGGCTAGAGCCATGCACATGAAAGCGACAATGCCTCGAGCGGGGGCCGAGCACCTAATACAAGTACTGTGTGCCAAAAGGCGTAGACATGGGGTCCGACTGCTATGGCCTGAAAATCTAGCGAGCCCTTAACGTGGCTCCATGGGACTTGCGGCGACGTCCACTCTACTGGATCGAGCTTCCCATTAAATGCGCGAGATAGACGACATCCTCTGACGAAGGACAAGTACCGCGCAAGAAGGCGTTGGATTGGGGCATTGGCGACAATAGCTTTACAAGCTTAGCCGTTAAGCACGAGATATCATCTTCAAAGTCACAATTGAAGGCATTGAATGCAGAAAGAGCGATACTTCTCATTTGTGTGTACAAAGCACTGACGAATGACAAAAAAAGAAGGGGAAGAAGCAATGTCTACAAGCAAAACTACTCCCGAGGGTCAGACGGACCCGCCTCCTCAAGAAAGTTTCTCAGGCAAGACCTATCACGAACCTCGGAGTTGTTAGGATGAAAGACACCCCTCGGGATGTCAGGAAGCACAAGTGAAACAATCTTGCGGCATAGGCGGATGCCGTCCCAGAATTTGGCCTCCAGGATGAGATCCGCCTCTGTTGGAGTAAGGCATCTCCTTAGATCTCTCAACAGACGGGAGTTGTCATCTTCAAGATCAGTTTTCATCTTCTTCAGCTACTCTGCCTGCCGCCTCAGGAGTGTAGGCTCTTGCGTTTGCTGACCACTGTCCTCCTTCAAGTGCCTGATTTCCTCATGCATCAACCTATTCTCTCCCTATAGCCGTTCGTTCTCCTCCTGGAGGGAAGTGATCTTGACTCTTATGCGCTGAGCAATCTCCTGCCCGCGGTGAAAGTTCCCGTGTAGTTGAGCAATCAGCTTGTCGAAAGAGTCAACCTCCCTAGGAACCTGCGTGGGAGAAGAGAAGGTCAGAAATTCTTAAAACTCTAGACCACGGATGGGCACTCAGCTCAAGACGATTATACCTGAGCAAAAGACGCGTCTGGACGATCGGCTCCCTCTCCTGACGCAAGCAAGCGCAGGGGCTCCACGCATCCGACCATGGCCTCTCCGGAGCCAGGATGGCCTGAAGTACTGGGTGGCGTAGGAACGCTTGGGGGCTCTGGCTCTTGAGCCATCCTCGCCACGATCGCCTCCAGAATCACATCAACATTTGGTAGACTGGACTCTTGCTCGACTCCAACTTCCTAACCTACGGCAGCATCCTCCTGGACGCACGCCTCCAGAAACGGCTCGGCAGAAGACCTAGCAAGCTCTGAAGACCTCGCCAGAGTTGGTGTTGGCTCCGACGTGCGTGCTCCCTCCTGCTCCTCAGGGACTGGTGCGTCGCCCTCCACAGTCGGCGCACCCTCAGTGATCATCTTCGATGGCTCTAGATCGACGAAGGGATTCGTAGGAGACTCTTCGCTGGAATAAAGCTCTACCACAGGAATGCTGTACTCAGCCAACGCCACGGCAGGAATCGGTATGGGTTCGGTGGCTTCCTCCCACAGTTCGACACTTGACGTCGCCTTCGGGACTAGGCTTTGGACTCGAATGATGGACCCTGCAGCCAACCGCTGTGATCTCCAAGTAGAGGTACCTCCGGCCTCCCTTAACCTCTTCAATGGAGTCTCGATTTCCTCCTTATCCAAAGACGAATCCAACAGATAGTAACTCTCCTCAGCGTCTTCCCTGACAGCTCGAGGATCACGACATCCCCAGGCTTCTTCTTCAAAGATCCAGCCACGGCCCAACTAGATGTGGGACCCCACTTGGCAGTAACAAGTGCTACGGATGTCAGATAATGGCCCTGAGTGGAGAACGTCTTCATCTGGGAGCCGATGGCAGCCACCAGTTCCGCCGTTTCCTTAACCTCCTCATCAGACACTTCCTTACGAAAGAACGATGGGATGGATCCCCACTCTCGAGAAAGCTCTGAGTTGGACAAGTCCTGTAGGAAGAAGAAGCGGCTCTTCAAGTTCTTCACCGAGTCGGGGTTGGTCCCCCGAAACTGGAAACGAGTTCTTGGAGATATTGAAATCCAACGATCTGTCTCTGAGAAATGAAAGATTATTTTCGCCGCAGTCTCATTAAAAGAGCAAGAATGAAGGCGGGTGAAGACGCATAAGGAGACTAGATAGCGGAGAGTGTTGCGGTGAAGCCTCGCCACAAGAATGCCCAAAACCTCGACAAGGGCATTCAGGTCGCATGGCATGGCGTAGCGAAGCCCCCCTTTCAGATGATACTCATACACGGTAACAAAGCCTTCTGGAGGGGTGTCGGCCCTACCGTCCAAGCCTGGAGTGCGATATGACACGTCCTGAGGAATGCCATAGTCTACCAGTAGGGCGGCAATGACACTTGTTGTCAGAACGGAACTCGTGTTGTTGACCCTGTGGTGACTCGCCCTAAAAGCTCGCGAAGAGGAAGGATATTCTTTCTTCATGGCCATCTCTCTCACTCTGGAACGAATTGCAGCCTCTAGCATGAAAAGAAAAAAGGGGAAGGATTTCGCCAAGACACAGTTTAAATAGGCAACAAGGTGTTGACGCGCGGGAAAACTCAAACGGCGTCCTTACCCGAAAACCAAGCCACGTGCCTGTTTGGTAGGAATGCCACAGTTCCCCAAGTGGTGGGCAATCATGACCCCTCGTCAAACTGACGATTGGTATCTCCTTAGTCGCTTGACAAGATCTCAGTTGTCACATCCGCATTTAATGTAAGGATCCTAATTGTCAGAAGCGATAGCGGAGGAATGAAACCAGCAAAAAGAAAAAAGAACATTCAAGTGCGAAGAAGCGGGACGACTAAGTAAGAAGTTTTATTATGCGTTTCACTAATAAACTCTTTTATAGTAGATGGCGGTTGTCGGCTGTAGATTACAACTGGTCGCCCTCACTGGGCCCTAAAGAGTACGGAGCATTGAATTCTCTCAGGTGAGCTCGAGTTCGGACGCTTGAGTTTTGAGAGTCCAGAACGCTGATGCAGAAGTCTGGTTCCTCCAGCCTAGCTAGCCTTCTACTGAGGCGGATACTGTCCTGAAACCTTCCTTCCAGTGCAGGAGCCACTTCCTTCGGCCTAAGCTTCGACCTCAACTTAACCTCCAACCACACGTGTTCCTCTCCAGAGTGTACCCGGAACCACTTGAACTCTTCCTGAATAGCCAAGATGCGGCCTCGAGCCTGCACGTTAGCATCAGTAAGCCTGGATGCCCTTGCCTCCGACTCGGACCATACCCTCTCATAGTAAGCAGCTTGAGCCCTCATCTGCTCAATCTTCCTAGCCAGGGCCTGCACCCTGGCCTCGCATTCCGCGATGGCTCGGGCTACCTGCTGGAGCGCAACACCCTCCATCTCAAAGCCCGGTGGAGCCCACAAAAACCTCGTCGGTCCGACAACGGTGGCCTCTGAACCACAACCTTCTATGACAACAGCAACAGGCGCAACGTCATCGCGGATCCGCAAAGCACGTGTGTCCCTCACAGACTCTCTAGAAGATGACTTAGACTCCGACGAGGAAGACGATCTTCCCATAAAAAATAAAAGAAAAGAAAAACAAGAATAGCGCTTCACACCCTCGAATCTACTAAGGGATGTGAAACTCTTAGAGGGAATTGAGGAGTTTAAATAGTCAGAAAACCTCGAAGGAAACCCCTCAAGAAGGAACCAATCAGCTCGTCCCACATGGAGTGTCCCTGAAGCCTCGTGCCTTTCCAAGGCGGATCATTATGGCGCAGCACCCCACGATCTCCCGCGCAGTTAATGCGCCAGGTGGCCTGGTGGGTGTGACATCCACCTGCAGCGTTTGAACCTCCAAGGCGTCAGCCGCCAGCAATCTCCTCCTACCGGGTCCTCCTGTCAATAGTTTATATTAAGATTCGAGGGATGAGGTAGGTAGAATTGACCGCGAGCATCTGAAGATGCTCAAATGCGCGGAATGGGGCACGACGCAACGGAAGGAGCAAATTGCCTATGAAGTGTGATCCAAAAAAGCAGTCAATAAGAGAAGATGCGTGCTACAAGATAGAAGAATAAAGACGAAGGGCTACTCTTATTAATCAAGGCTTTCTTTACAAAGTACAAAATTTGTAACAGTAAAGGTACAAGAATGAAGAAGATGTGGCACGGGGCATAAGCCCCGAGTGATTGCCCCGGATGCTTGACGAACGTGACCTACATGAGATCACGACGGCTCCGCCGCCAATGACCCAACAAGCCCAAGCACTAGAGCAGCCAAGTGTTGGTCAACCATTGCAGACAAATCCAATGCTAACTGCAGAGGCAAAACCAACACCCAACTCGAGAGCCTCCAGCAAGGACGCAGAAAAAGAACCTGCTCTTTCCTCGCCGAAACTCCGCTTTCTACTTCCTCTCTAGCAAGTGTGTGATCCAAGTGAGGTGCAGGCCATGGGCGATGCACTACACGAGAGGCAAAGCGTCCCGTGATAGTTCCGCAAGGATCCTCCTACACAACATAGATCACCACAGCCTGGGGGGAGGCACGCGACGACAGCAGAGTGGCCGAGCCACCCTCATTAACATGAGGAACTGCCCACGAGGTGGGCATGAAGACAGTCTTCACCAAGAATTTCGGTCTCCAACTAGTCCATTCAATCCCTTCACGAATCCTTGCCGGAGGAGGGACGAACCAAGGTCTTCACATTGCTCCGTCAAAATCAGCCAAGGGATGACCCACACTGGTTAAAGGTGCTTCCTATTTATGGGCAAGTTGGCGCCCTACCGCAAGTTAATTTGGCGCGCGCTCCAATGGCTGTCTTTCACACAAAAGGGAAAGCATCTTGCCTCGGGGCAATCCCAGGCATGTGAATCTAACCCTCCAAAGCATCGAATCGTTGCGTATCTGAAAAGCCCGCGCGACTGCCTAGGGAAAGCGCGACCCCAGAAGACAACAAGGTTGAATGCTTCCCAAGGGAAACGATGTGGCAACCAGCTAGACCTAAGATAAACATGCCAAGCCGAGACTACAAGTCGGCCCAGACATGGGGGGCTAGTGTTGGGTCTAGTACGAAGGCTCAAGGAAATTCCAAGCCCAACCCATGGAGCAACAGCCCTAACGGTGGATCCAGCCCAGCGTCCCAAAACAGCCTACGTGGTAGCCCGTACTCGCAGCCAATGGACATTGCCTCCAGCCCATTAATACGACTGTCGGGCGACAGTGGTGGCATAGAGGAAACAAGCCAATAAAGAAGAAGTCAACGCTGCCAACTGCGGCTCACCTCGCCACCCCAGCTTTCCAGCCAATCCCAACGCGAAAGGTAGACGATGAGTGACCTCCGAGGCACAATGGTCTTCCTGCCACCACAAGGTGACAATTAACATGCTGCCGACTGCTGGCAATGGTTAGCGATCGGGAAATCTCTGCAGGACGGATTCTCGTGCGAAAAAGGTCCAAGTAGAGGAGCGCATAAATTCCCTCTTCGTTCAGAGAAGAGGGAGACCAATCAATTCACACCGGGAGACTAGAGCCTGGCATTGAGACATACGCGTTCGCAAGCACTAACTCACGGATACACAGCTAGCTCTCACTTTTCTCCGGCCTACCACAGGCCATTGCAGTCAGCCACCCTCTGCGGTGTATTCTGAGAGCCAGGCTTTCCATTACCTGCTCACTAATCTCCTATTTCTGTATCCACGTACTCCCTACACATTCGTAGCATATTTCCATGGACTTCTAAGCGTGCGCCCTTTTCCGTTCATTGTAGGAAGTTGCTGGTTTGAGTATCGAAATGTTTTCGGTGGGAGAAATTTCACTGGGCCTCTGACATCTCGTTTGTTAGTTATGTTGTGTATGTCCCAAATTAACAGAGACGAAGACCAGACCTGCTCACGATCATCTCTAGACGACAAGAAATCCAAAAACTCCTTAATTTGTACGATAATCAAAAACTCGGGACGCAACAATTGTGAAATATTGAATTCAATACTTGATTAAAATTTAGTTGGGATTGTGTTTAAAAGAAAAAGAATTATGCCCACTAAGCCAGCCCGGGTCGACACTGGCTCGATTTTCAAGTCAAAATTATAACTGTTTTCATTTATAATCAAAATCAAGCTGGATTTGGACAATTCATTGGCATTTTTAAATTTTATCTGATTTTTGTTTCAAAACTCATATTTAGATGATAATATATTTTAAATGATATGATATTTAGATTTAAATATTACTCAAAATATCTAAAAGAACAATTCTATATTCAAAATTATTAAATGCATTAAACGGTTTTCTGATATAATTTTGTAAAGAAATGGTATGTGTAAAATATGAAAAACAGTGGTAACAGAAATTCAAAATCAGGCTTAGTGTTGTTGCATTATTAATTTATGTTTCGTAATCATGTCTTGTTTTAATGCATCCCGAATTTACGGATTGTGATACGGATTAGGGAGTCTTCCAATTTTCTACTACAAGTCAAAATAGAGTAGGTTCGATTTTCGTCGTTATTAACTTGAAACCTGCGTATCACAAATTACAAACAGGAGATTAGGAGTTGACGAAAATTACTCCTATTATATATCCTCCGACACTTAAATTAGAAATTTTTTCAGATAATAGAAAGATATTAAGAGGATGCTGGGAATGTAAAAATGTGTATAGTGGTGGATGGAGCATTTGGATGCGTTAATTGATGGACGGTTTAAAAGTGTGTCCGCAGAGGGGTATCATAGAGGTGTGCCAGCAGAGCGGCGGCTTGGAGGTGGAGAACTAAGCTGCACTAATGGGCCAACAACTTAGTCATCTAAGCGGAGGGTTGATTCTTGGACAGTGCATTCCTAACTTTGGGATGGAGAACTCCTAGCTCCAGGATAGAGGGTTGGCCTCTTGATGGAGGTCCCATGACTCCGGGACAGAAGGCTCGTAGCATCGTGATGGAGTGCTTCTGGCTCCAGAACAAATGACTCATGGTTCCGGGACGAAGTACTCCTGACTCCTGGCCGAAAGGTGAAGAGCTCCTAACTCCAAAATAGAAGGCTCCAGGCTCTCGGACAAAGGGCGACTCCTAAATGGATGATAGGCGTCTTGGACGGATGGCAACTTTTAGACGGAGGGTAAACCCCCTTCCTAATAGTACTAAATCATTTGGAACATGTAGAGCTTATCCTTCCAAATTTAAGGGTGCCTGGCTTTATAGTATGATCCATAGATGCACTTCTCTTACTTAGACAATGTGAGACATTTCACTTTGAAAAAAATTTTGTTAGATTGGAGTTGAGTTGTGGGCCTGCTGTGAGGTTTGGTCTCTTAAATCCATGGCTACTGGACCTATCAAATCCAAAAATATGTCATGCCTATTTTTTAATTATGTCAATTTATAATATTCACATATTAACTATACTCTATAAATTTTGGCAACTATTAAACTGAGT
>JAODPA010143831.1:0-15588 GCA_025585075.1 Nepenthes mirabilis | reverse complement strand
TTTCAAAGCCGGAGTTCATTTCCTTTAGTCAAAGCCGGAGTTCGTTTTCTTTAGTCAAAGTCGGAGTTCGTTTTCTTTAATCAAAGCCGGAGTTCTTTTCTTACAAAGCCGGAGTTCCGAAGTCTTTTTATCAAAGTCGGATTTCTTTTTTGAAATCCGAAGTTCATAAAAATCGGAGTTCTTTATTCATAAAGGACGGAGCACATTTACATCATCATCAAAAGTTCGGAGCTCTTAAAAAGGGAAGGAGTGATTTCCTTTTAAAAGGACGGAGTACTTTTCTTTTCAAAGGGACGGAGTGCCGTTTCTTAAATTGGACGGAGCATAAAACGGACGGAGTGCTTTTCATGGCGGAGCTCTTTTCAAAAGACGGAGTTCTTTTTATTAAGGCAGGTTTCTAAGGCCGAAGCTCTTTTCTTCAACGAAGGCCGTATTTCAAAATTTGGAGTTCTTTTAAAACCGAAATTGTTTTTCTTCAAGGCCAGAGTTCTTTTCAACATAAAAGGACGGAGTGCTGCAAAGGCCGGAGTTCTTTTTCAAACATCAGGACGGAGTGTTTTTCATCAAATTCCCGGAGTTCTTTTTCAAACATCAGGACGGAGTGTTTTTTATCAAATTTTCGGAGTTCTTTTTCAAAAGGGATGAAGTACTTATTTCTTAAAAATGCCGAAGCTCTTTTTCTTAATTCAGAGATATTTTTGGCAGAAACTGGAAATCAACATCATGAGTTCTTGTTCCATCTTAAGGTGGGCGTTCTTTTCCGTAAACAGGCAATATCAAAGCTCATAACACTTGCCAGAAAATCATAATAAAATCTATCATCATGCATAACAGAGTTACTATTTAAACATGCATTTCAGAGCGAACAGTAAAAGCATACTTCATACAGAATATCATATATTTTCATAGCAACATAAATAAACATGAGTTTTAGAAATAGGGGTGAGTATCTTGCCTGAATTCTTTTCTACTTTGCCTTAGCTTTCGGTCTCCTTCTTTACTAAGAGTTTCTAGTGGTGCCTTTTTCTAATGCTCTTAAACCCTTATTTATAGCCCGTGGGTTTGGTGGCCATCATTTATGGCTTCACATTTTCCAAGGGTGATATAAAGCGTCCTATATTTCCAAAGAGGGTTATTTATGATTTTTGTTTTCCAACACACCTCGGGAATGGCTGATATTCATGGTCGCTCCTTCCCAATATCCTTCCTTAACTGTGATCGGACTCCTTCAATCAAATTTTTGGACTCGTTTTTACTTCGGAAATCCGGAGTCCTTCTTTTCAAGGAAATCCGAACTTCCAAGAAAATCCGAACTTCTGTTTCCTACGGAATCCGGAGTTCTTTTACCAAGGGAAATCCGGACTTCATTTCTCCAACGAAATCTGAACTTCTTATCACCAAGGGAAATTCGGACTTGTTTTTTATCAACGGAAATCCGGACTTCTTTTATTACGGAAATCCGGACTCATTTTTCATCAAAGGAAATCCGGACTGATTTTTATTAAGGAATTCCGGAGTGGATTTAAGGAATATTCCGGATTGGATTTTCATAAGGAGATCCGGACTGGATTAAGGAAATCCGGACAGATTTTTATTTAGGAATTTCGGAGTGGATTTAAGGAATATTCTGGATTGGATTTTCATAAGGAAGGGCCGAACTTGATTTCATCTTAAGGCCGATTTACTTTCTTATTTCGTTTTCCGGTCAACTTACGTTGACCGGATTTGATGATTGAAATTTTTCCTTGTTATCCGGACTTCCTTTTACCAAGGAAAGTCCGGACTTCTTTTCTCCTAGAAAATCCGGACTTAATTTTGGGTTTTTGTTCGAGGTCGGACTTCTTTGTAGTTCAAAAGCGGAACTCCTTTTTATTAAGCAGGGCCGAAGTTGATAAACCCATCCGATTTTTGTCTTAGGGCAACCTCATTATAATTTTCGGTCAACTAGCGTTGACCGGACCCGATGACTAATATTCTAGGTTTTAAAATTTGGGTCGTTACAGCAGCACGCGGGGAAACATTGTTATAAAGTAATGGGAGCGTGCTATAATTGCGAGAAGATGGGTCACCTGATGAAAGATTACCCATTACCAAAAAGGTTAGAAGTAGAGAAGTCAGCTATTGTAGCTAGAGCATTTGCGATGATGGTACAAGACCCTGAGATACCCCCAAAGGCGGATAGAGGTATTTCCTTACTTGTGGAATTTTGACTTCTATCTTAATTGATTTGGGAATTATATATTCTCTAAATTTTTCCATGAAATGCATGATATGCCCCCGTTATTCTGAGGATTCTTGATTGTTGTATGATTATGTTTTGTGTTCTTTGTGAATTTTGTGGAGTTTTAATAACTGGTAATCGAATGCAAACTTAAGGAGTTGATGGGTTGTGTACTGATGGAAGGAGAAAATATTTGGTTAATTGATTAACATAGTGAGTAAGAGGAATGGGTGATTTGAAGACGAAATAAAATCGGCACTGTCTCTGTGAAATATGTAAGAAATTAAAGGAGCATTGTTTGGATGTTGTTGAGAATACTATCAGATCTTTGGGAAGTGAGATTTACTAATGCTCTTGAGGAAAGTTGGGATTCTGTTAGTCCATATTAATAGGAAGTCACCCACAAGCAAAGTGGGGGAAGAGTTCATGGGTTGGAATTGTTTCAACCATAATTGGAATGGTGTGATGAAGCCATTATCTTGATAAATTGTGGATAATGTTTTCAAAAGGAAGTAGCGTTTTGAGGAGCTAAGAGTAGGAGCTGAAATAGGGGGACCTCGAAGAATAAATGTTAAGATCGATGGTTGATATTGGAAGTCCCCAGTTGAGAATTTGTAGAATTACTCTGGAAATGACCCTGATCTAAATAATTTCAAGGATTAAAGTAGTTGAGACGTGATGAGGAGGTAACCTTAGAAAATTGTTAGTAGATTAATCTGTTGAGTCGTGATGAGGAGGTAACCTTAGGAAATTGTTAGTAGATTAATCTGTTAGAGGGTTATGAAGATAGGCCCTGATATTATTAAGGAAGCAAAATTAATATAGACAATTGAAGTTAGGAATTCTTGGACTTAAAATGCCCTTGGTGCTTCATAAGAAATGTGAAAGAGTAGACTACAAGTGAATTTAAATGTTTGGAAAATAAGAAATCGCACTCCTAGATTAGGAAACAGAAAACGTATTAACAGTGTTAGAACTATGAAATTTTGAAGTAAAAAATTCTTATGGTTTGTTTTAGGACAAAAGGCGATCCACTTATTATTGCTTTGGAAGAGGTAATCAAGTTTAATTCATTGGCTTATCGGTATACGAATAAGATTTGAGGTCACTTAGAATTTACACTTTGAGATTTGAGGTTGTTAAGTGTTGGGATCCTGAGATCTTGAGTAATGATCAAACCTTATGCCAAATCCTCAGAGATAATATAATTATGATTTTTAGTTTTAATATGGTATAAGGTTCTGTAAAAATTATTTTCATGATACGAATATCTTGAGATCAGAATAATTAAGGCTATCACATTAATTGAGTGTCCCGTAATAGGGAATATGTGTTTCTTAAAAATGTTAGTTTGATGACATGCCAACGAATGAGGAGGATGTAAAATATACTACTTTAAAAATTTAATTATGATTTGAGGTTCATATTGAAATCTTGGAGGAGCTTGATGAAAGAGACTGAGTGTTAGATTACATTCATTATGGTGGAAATGATAATCAAATTATTAGACCCTGTATATTAGGATTTAAAATTTTAAAACTTGAGGAGAATGCTCCAAACTTGAGGCTTAGCATAGATAGAAAGATTTGTAATCTATTTAATGCTTAGAAACAAGTCGGGAAAATAGTTAATGAATTGGGTTTGCTTTTGGGTTTGATAAATTTAGAAGAGTCTAGAATGAGTCAAGTACTAAAGGTTGGAACAGTTAGGAAATTTAAGGTTTTTCAAGGTAACTACCTTAATCTGAGAATGATTTGGAGATGTTAGGAAGATTTTTCGGAATTATAAGACTTGAGAATAGTTAAATTTCGTGGAAGAAATTTATGTAAGTGGGGGAGAGTATGAGATCCTGATCCTGAAACGTGATGATTATGGGATAATTATGTAGATAAAAATCATATTTGGGTTTAAGTATGGTGAAAATTTTAGTATCAAAACAAAAAAGATCAAAAATAGCTAAGGGGAGGACTAGCGCTCACCGTGCGCTCGAGCGCACAGCAAGGCACAAATTTGTGCATGTGGTGCCCAAGGGGCACTCGAGGCGAAGCCGGGAGGGAGGTGGCCTATGAGGCTGGCGCTCGAGTAGCGCTCGAGCCCCAACCGAGGAGCCCTTTTGAAAAATGGGAGTGCTCGAGGCGCGCTCGAGTGCCCCAATGGATATAAAAAGGGGGTGCGCGATTCTTCAGCCATTGTCGCATTCCACGGGAGAGGAGAAGGAGAAAAGAGGGAAAAGAGAAGGAGAGGAAGAAATCCATGTGTTCCACTCCGATCCGGATAAAAATAACGGTAGATAAGGCTCAGGTAAGTGTATTTCAAACGTTATATACCTTTTTTACAGTGTTTTAATATCTCCATGTTATCGTTTATACTCTGAATCTCTTGCTCTTCGATATTTGACATGAATAATGCATGAATCTCATAACTTTTGGACTAGATTTCCTATTTATATATGTGTATTGTAACTGATAACTCCAATTTTATGATTTGGCTCATGTTTTGCCTCCGTTTCGTGTCCAGACAGTGTAGTGCAAACCCTAGCTCAAAAAATTGGGAGTTTTTGGTTTAAATGCATGATTTTGTATATGTATTCGGAATTATAGCATCGATTTCATTAGTAAACCTGTGTTTGGTGTTTAATTTAAGCCCGAAAGTTTTCTATGGAACCTTAGAACGAAAATTTAGAATTTTGATAATTTAAATGTAAATTGTTGCCCTGTAACGTTTATCGAATGATTTGTGTTTAAAAACTCTATATGGAACTGTATTATCGAATTATGGAAACCTCTAGGGAACTGTATCATCGAACTATAAAAACCTTTGAAATTATCTGAAAGAGTGACTGAATGAAACTTGGACTTGGCCTTGAAATATGAGGATTTCAATTATGAAATTTCAAACAAATGCATTGAATTAAGCTAATCAGTAAGAAAATCGGACCTAAAACTGTCATACAGTTAGATACCGTTCTCTGGTATGCCTTAGAATGTTACGGTTATGGTAATCGAGGATACTATTGAACCATGAACTATCGAGTCAAAATGTATACCATCGAGCTATCGGCCTTTAATTGTGTAGATTGAATACAATCTATCCTCGATAATTAGTCCCTCAGCTAGTAGAGTATACTAGATAGCTCCCTAGAATATCGAACATAGAATTTCTGAGAAACAAATGAGTTTTGGAACTGTCTCATGGATTTCGACACGTGTTTAAATAGAATTATGCTTTCTTCCTATTTTCTGTGAATGCTCCTGTTATTCTGATATCATCGTGGTATTCTGTCTTAACGAATATATGTTCTATACAAAAGCATTACGTTCTGCATGTTTTGGTGCCTTGTTGGGTTTCGACTTACTATTTACTTTTTTCCCTCCAGATAAGACCATAGAGCTGGTACCTGACGAGAGAGTAATTTAAAGTTTAACCTGAAAACTTTTAGAGACTTGAAGTATTTTGAAGATTTCGAAATGAAACAGTTGAATGTAAATACTGGGTTTTGTATATGGATTCTTTGTATATGGATTTAGTATATGAAATGTATGTGATGCATGTGATGAAACAGAAAATATGCTTCCACAGGTTTATATAGTTACTTCTGTTATATGTTTTCTAGATTTTGTACAAGTCCTAAGCGGCATCTCTTTTTTGTTTCTGATTTAGTAGATAGGATTATATCAAAGCCATGGATGGATATGTCATTGTGATCCTGTGTATGTGTGTTGTAGGATAGATTGTGGTATTTTGGATTAGTTGTGCATTTGTACAGGTTATATTACACATGTTACATATTCGGTTTTGATCTAGTTGGAGACAAGACTCTGCTGAAATTTGTGACGGGCCGGATTATTTTCATTAAATAACCTCCATTAATAATATCATAAACTAATACCCATAATTTAATATTATAGATTCTACAGAAATTTTGACAAAATTTTCTCTACAATTGGACGAAAATAAAAAATATAACCTATTTAGAATAAACCTGTACAAGCACACAACTATCCAAATTCAACATTTTTGCCTACAATACAATATACAGGACCACAATTGCCATATCCATAACTCTAACACAGCACATCCAAACTACCATGTTAGATCTAAGAGATGCCACTAAATACTTGTTCACAAATCTATATACAACCTGCGGAAGTATAAATAAATCTAACACAATGGAAACTAAGCTGCCCAATCATTAGTCATTTTGCACCGTATATATCAATCTTTCCAAAGGAAGAATATATATATACTTATACATTTTTATTCAAACGTAAATTTAACTACAAGTTCTAAGCCTTCAGCATGGTCCTCTAAATCCAATACTTATTCCACTTCTAACCTCTACTCCGACCTGTCGAGTATCAAGCCTGCACAAAACTGGACACAGGGAGAGGGAAGGGTGAGCTAAAAGGCCCAACAAGTACATCATAATTAAATGATTATCAATACAGACAAGGATAGACAATAAAGGCGTAAGCATGAAGAAAATACATTTCATAAGGATATGATTAGGTTTGCTTTGGTATACAGTTTACTTTTCCTTTTTAGATTATGATTTACACATAATTAATTATCTTTGCGGACCAGGGTCAGTAGGTTGAACTAACTATGTAAGAAAACGAGGAAAGGAATGTGTCTGCCACACATTCTAAAGCACACGGCTACATTTTAGGTTTGCAGCACTCGACCATCGGCTACATTTTAGGCTTGCAGCACTCAGCCATCTCTATTCGCCTGATATCCCCCGGGGACCAGGGCAATCCTCGTTCTTTCACAATAGTACCCTAAGGCATACCACGAACATCACCCGCTCCCACGAGCGGCCAGAATATGTGGCCAAGTATTCTTTGGGTTCACATCGTGATCGACATTGTAAGCCAGCGAATTCTACCCAACAGTATAAGTCCATGGTCCTAGTTTCATTATTAATCTTTACGTTGAGGGAAAGTCCACCATATGCATTTCGATTTATATCTTCTCCACTCAGGAGAGTCATATTTCCATATCATATTTCACATATCACAATGCGGACTCCCCGCTGATCAAGCATACAACTATTATCTTCCATTTGGATAGTTCATTCCCCATAACTCTGATTGGGGAATCAATTCATTCGCATATTCAATTGAGGTTTCCCCCCCTTCCGTATACTTTGTTCAATCTTAATCTTTCATTTGGATTGAAATCCTTTCACGATTCAATTTGCATATACGATTATTGTGACGTAGGAAATTCTTATTATGGAGAGTCCAATTCAACTTTTGGGGTTTCTATTTAACGATTATCTTTATCATTAGTTATCGAGTACAGTTCTCGAGATAAGCAATTAAACACATGCAATCATATATGCAACTTTATTAACAATTAAATATACAGAAATCATGCAAAATTCATCATTTAACTCGGGTGAACAGTGCACATGAACAGTGCACATATGCACTAATCAATTAATTCTCAGTATTTCGGACATCCAACAGGTAATTTATCAAACCCAAGGCATGAGTAACTATAATCCCAAGTCAATTTATGTATTGAATCCCAAATTAAAGCTCAAACGCTGTCCGGGCATGGGTTAAACGCTTTGCGAATGGAGTTCTACCAATTTTCACAAATTCGGATACCCAATCGACAAATTAACTTACCTAAATCGTGCATAATTATATTCTAGTCCCAAATAAATCAAAAGCCCCAAAAATCAAAACTCAAAACCACCAGGGTGTGGGGTTAGGGTTTTACGAACAAAAATTCGTATAATTCCACCAAATCGGATACCTAATCGACAAATTAACTTATCGAGGATATGGGTAATCATATTCTAATCCTAATTCTTGCAAAAGCCACAAAAATTGAAGGCCGAAACCACCTAGACGTGAGGTTAGGGTTTCACGAATGTAATTGGGGTTTTTGGGCAAAATCCGGTATAATTCCTCAAATTTGGACATGCAATTTCTATATATGCATACTAAAATCATGGGTTTTACAAATACATGCATGAGGTTTGGTATCGGCACAAAACTACCCGAAAGTGATCGGACGAAAATCAACAAAAACGGAAGAAAATGGTATGGATGTACTTACCTTGACGTGCACTATAATTTCTCTAACTAGCTCGAAGCCGGAATCCATTCCGAAGGCCTCCGTTTGGCCGCTTCTCTCTCTTCTCCCTCCTCTCTCTCTCTCTCTACCCGAACGTTGCCTTTTTCTTCCCCCAGAACGCGTCCCCAATAGATTTAAAAAGAACTAGATGCGGCTTGTATGCGCATTGGCGCTCGAGCGCGCGGCAAACGCAACTTCACTGCCCAGGCCACGCTCGAGTGCACGGCGAGCACGCAGCAAGCGCAGCCTTACTAGATTTTGCGCTTGCCGTGGGCTCAAGCCCACAGAGGGTGCGGGTCAAGCCCGCGTCAAGCCTGCAGTAAGCCCACATCGCGTTTTTACCGTTTGGGACCCGTTTTGATCATTCTAAACCAATTCTTCACACCCTTGGACCCTACTTTTGATTATATAACCTTAGTAAGTCAAGATTATCATAATTTAAAACTCAAAATCTTATTTACAAATTAATATTTCACGGTTTACAACTTTAGTTCCCGATTATGCCAATTCCAGATCTTTGGGCTTTTCAATTCGATTCTTGCCATACTCTTTGACCTTGATTCACTTATTTTAACTTAATTACCCCCCAATTACTATATTTTAGAGTTTAGAACCTTACCATTCATTTTAACCATATCCTGGGAATTAGTACCTTACAAAATTTCTACAGAATTTAATGATGTAAATTTATGATTTCTGTTCTGAATCTGTCTGACGGAAGATTTTATGGGAATTAGGATCTGTTCCATCACATCAAGTTTCCATAAAAATATTTCTTGTTTCAGGGTTTGCACTTTTCTGAAAGCATCTTAGCTTTAGAGAGAATGTGTGCTCTCTGGGTGTCTTAAATTGTCTTTAGTTTTGTTTTAAGTGTCGACCCATTTTCCTGTTGAAAAGGATAGGTTTTTATAGAGGTTAGGGGCGGTTCACTTCTCTTGTCAACCGTCTAGGAAACTATTCGATAGATAGGATTTTGTTTAAATGGTGCTTCCAATTGGCGCTCGAGACCAGTATTTCAAGATAAGAAAGGGAAGCCACCATTCATTGGTCCTTTAGTACCTGAAAGCTCCCTTCACAGTCATTGGTCCACACAAACTTAGCCTCTTTCTTTGTTAGTTGCATGAGAGGCAAGGCGATTTGGGAGAAGTTTTTCACAAACCGTCTGTAATATTCGGCCATACCTAAGAAGCTCCGTACCTCGGTTACAGAGGTTGGCCGGTTCCATACTGCCTCCACCTTCTTAGGGTCAACGGAAATTCCCTATTTGGAAATGACTTGTCCAATGAATCCCACTTCCTCTAACCAGAATTCGCACTTATTTAGTTTGGCGAATAGTTGGTGCTCTCTGAGAATCAGAAGAGTTCTCAAATGTTCCTCATGTTCCTCATGACTCTTCGAATATACAAGAATGTCGTCAATAAAGACTATCACAAACTTATCCAAATGTGGTTGGAAAACTTGGTTCATCAAATCCATAAATACCACTGGAGCATTAGTTAACCCAAATGGCATTACTACAAACTCTTAGTGCCCATATCTAGTTCGAAAAGCGGTCTTTGCTACATCCTCCCTTCTGATCTGAAGTTGGTGGTAGCCGGATCTAAGGTCGATCTTTGAGAATACACGAGCTCCTTATAACTAGTCAAGGAGGTCTTCTATCCTTGGCAGAGGATATTTATTCTTAGTGGTAATTTTATTTAGTTCCCAATAATCTACGCATAACCTCAAAGTTTCGTCCTTCTTTCTTACAAATAGGACCGGTGTACCCCATGGAGACACACTCGGCCGAATAAAATATTTATCTAATAACTCCTGCAACTGCTGTTTTAACTCCTTAAGTTTAGCCGGTGCCATCCTATATAGCACTTTAGATATTGGCGCTGCCCCACTCACTAATTCTATTCCAAATTCTATCTCCCGACTGGGTGGCAGCCCAGACAATTCGTCAGGGAATAGATCTTCGAACTCACATACCACAGAAATCTCTTCTATCAGAGTTCCTTTGCCCTCAGCCACACTAGCGAAATCTAGGTAAGCTTGGCACCCATTACCAATCAAATGCCAAGCATGGAGGGCTGAAATGAAGCAAGATGCTTCCTTACGCCAAACTCCTTGAATGTAGAAAGGCTTGTTTTCAGGGATGGAGAATTCAACTCTTTTTTAGAAACAATCAATTTTGGCATGATGCTTCGCTAACCAATCCAATCCCAGGATTGCATCAAAGTCCTTCATTTCTAGCAAAACTAGATTAACAGGCATCACGAATCCATTCGATTCAACCGGACTCTCTGGATACACAACATTCAAAATTATAAACGACCCTGTGGGCGAAGCGACCATCAAGAGACAGCCAAGAACTTGGGGGAGGGTCGTAAGACATTTCGCAAATTCATGGGAGACAAATGAGTGGGTGAATCCTGAATCAAAGAGCACACGACTAGAATTTTCACAGATAGAAAGTGTACCTTCCACTATCTCAGTAGAGGTTTCGGCCTCCTTTGCAGAAACAGCAAACACTTTAGCTGGAATACAGTGCCTAAGTTCTGGAACTAGTTTGGCAAGTGGGCAGTCCTTAATCATGTGTCCACCCTGGCCACAATTATAACAGACTCCCAGCTTTTTATAGCATGGCTTCCCTTTATGCGGCCTCCCACAATGATCACATGTGCTGCTGAACGCTCGGGGAATCCGTACAGATTGGTCCTGCGCTCCATTGAACCTCGACGGTTTTGCCTTCTTAGAAGGTCCTCCACTAGCGCCAGCCCTCGAAGCCTGATTAAGAGCCCTCTGTTTGAAAGATTCACCTCTTGCCAGTTCCTTTTCATAAATTATGGCCCTCTCTAACGCTTCTCCATACGTGGCCAATTTTAAAGTTAAGAGATGTCTCCTAATATCGTCTCTTAACCCTTGAAAGAATCTTCTCGCCTTTCTTTCCTGATCCTCCATCATATAAGGAGTATAGTGGGATAGTCCTGTAATTTTGCATCATATTCGGCCACCGTGCGAGCGCCTTGCCTTAAGCGGAGGAACTCATCTTCTTTCTCTCCGCGAAGATTAGCGGGGAAGTATTTTTTCAAGAATGATGCTTCAAACATTTCCCAAGTAATATCTCCTTCTGGCACCTCGAAAGCTCTCTTCTGCAATTCCCACCAGTGGTAGGCCTCACCCGCCAACTTATGGGTAGCGAATAGAACCTTATCTCTAGCAGGACACTTGATCACAACGAACACCTTCTTTAGTCATTGGATTCAGGTGTCCGCCTTCAATGGGTTGAGTTCTCTCAAGAATTCAGAGACTCGCTCGTTGGTAAAGCGGTCATAGACTGATCTCTCCTGATGGACAGGAATTGGGACGGTCACCGGAGTTGGCGGAGCCAAAGCTTCTATGACGTCTGCCATCCTGTCTAGCAGGTTCAAGTACCTCGTCTCCGAGTCCGGAGAGTTGCTAGTTCGGACAGCTCGCCTTCCTCTATTAGACATGTCTTCAGTAATAACTTTGATTCCTGAAAAGACCGTTTTGGTCAAAATACTAGCCAAAGGCGGCTAACACATAGTACCCGTCCTCAGCATGAGTAGTGCAAATTTCTTTTTACCCTCAATTTATCTTGCCTTAAGTTTCTGTATTCATTTAGATCAAACCTAAAGCATCTCAATTCTCTCTGATACCAATGGTGACGGACCGGCCATATTCCACCACATACGGCCGTCGTCAAGCCTAAACTTTGCGTCATATACAGCATAAATATTAATTAAGTGGAACATAAAATTTTTCTTTTCTTCCATATATACCATTTGTACACAGGATCGCTTGAGGCCGAACTCCTTGAGTTAACCATCATAGTACTAAGTCTCACACCTGGCCAACACTCAGGTTGGTCAACTGCAAAAAGGACTTGACATGACATGAGATGCTACTAGAAATATCGACTTCATTCATCCGTATTAAATTTACGGAAACATGCTAACATCTATAAATTTTTTTACAGTGGAACTGTTTTACAAATCCTTCTCAAATCATCAAAAGTAATACATCATTTCATCACTAATCAGCTCCGGCCAGCTGTGCCGTCATACGACTCTACTTAATTTCGTTCTCCATAAGCTTTTCCTCATCTGAAAAATAGTAAGAGTGAGCTACAAGGCCCGGCAAGGTACCCACATGTAGAAAACATTAACATGCATATCATCGGATCAAAGTAAAATAATGGTTTCATAACATAACTTGGCATACCAAAATCACCATTTTGTTTCTTCTTAAGCTTAGAGTTCCTTGTTCTTGTTCGTTTTATCTTGTCTTTAGGAAATCCATAAAAGTCAAACGAAATACTTATCATCTTTAGGGACCGGATGGGAGTGGACAATATCGAAGAAATATTGTGTGCTACCCCACAACCTAGAGCTATATCCTCTCATTATGCTCTCCGAGGCGGGAGGTAGTGCCTTTGACCCGGCATACGGGGCCGTAGTCCATATGCCTTGTGCCACTAGAAATTCCCCCGCAGCCTAGGGGCAGTCCTCGAGTGTCACTCCAATATCCTTCATCCATCTTTAACAGCAAGTTTAATGGAATCTCGGTTCTTTAGTTCATATCCTTTAATGGCCATCCATCATAGTTCAAAAGTCGGAAGTCGTAGAGTTCCACTTGTTGTCCGGATTACATACATTTTCCTTGTTCTTATAGCCTTTATTTTCTAGCAATTGAAGTCCGTAAAGCCTTTCTTTTAACATACTAAAACTGAAGGTTAGAGGTCTTACTTGTCAAAGCCAGAGTTCTTTTTATCAAAAGCCGGAGGTCTCTTTCTTGAAAGCCAGAATTCTTTCTTTTAAAAGCCGAAGTTCTTTTTATCGAAAGCCGGAAGTCCCTTTCTCAAAACACAGAGTTCTTTTTGTCAAAAGTAGGAGGTTTCTTTCTTAAAAGCCGGAGTTCTTTTTCTTCAAGCCGGAGTCCTTTTTTTCATAAAAATCGGAGTTCTTTTTCTTTCTTCAAGCCGGAGTTCTTTTTCATTAAAGCCGGAGTTCCTTTTCTTCTAGGCCAGAGTTCTTTTCTTAAAAATCGAAGGTCTTTTTAACAAAAGTTAAAGTTTTTTTTATCAAAAGCTGAAGTTCTTTTTACCATAAGCTGGAGGTCTTTTCAACAAAAGCCGAGGCTCAAAAGTCGGAGTTCTTTTTCGACAAACGCTGATGTCCAAAAGCCGGAGTTGTTTTCCAACAAAAGCCGAAGTTCTTTTTATCAAAATTCGGAGTTCTTTTGAATAAAAGTCGGATCTCAAAAGCCGGAGTTCTTTTTCAACAAAAGCTAAAATTCAAAAGCCAGAGTTCTTTTTCAACAAAAGCCAAAATTCTTTTATCAAAGCCGGAGTTCAAAAGCCGAGCCGAAGTTCTTTTTACTGAAAACTGAAGTTCTTTTTATCAAAAGCCGGAGGTCTTCTCAACAAATGCCAAAGTTCATTTTACTTAAAGTCGGTGTTCTTTTTTTTATCAAAAGCCGGAGGTCTTTTCAACAAAAGTCGAAGTTCTTTTTATAAAAAAAAGCCAGAGTTCTTTGTAACAAAAGCCGAAGGTCTTGTTACACATGCAATAACCGAACATCTTAAAACATGGCCAGACTTCATGCATTTAAGTAAAACGTCTAAACAACATGAAATAACTGGTACTTTTTCATGAGCAAATAACTTGTCATCATCTAAATCATGCAATAATCAAACTTTATGCGTTCGAACATTATGAAATAACTAAACATCATTAGTCAGGTAAACAGGCATAATATACTTGCATTAAAAACATGAACTGAAAATGGTGAGTACTCTTGCCTGGAGTGGGTCTATGAACCTTTCACTTGGTTCTGGCTCGAAGTTCTTAACGCCTTCACCTGGTCGTTTGCTTGACTTCCTATCCTAACTCATGGGGAGGGCCATTACTTATAGGCGTTGGGGTCGGTGGTAGTACATAGGGCAGGTCAACTTCTTGTGCTTTTTTTTTGTAGGAGTAGGTTACCTATTCAGACATAGTCATTCTGACTTTACATTTCGTAAGGGGTTCCTTACTGTTTCGGTTAACTAACGTCGCACGCCTAGTTATTCTGACTTTATTTTTCGTAAGGGCTTCCTTTCTGTTTCGGTTACTGGCGTTGCAGGCATGATTATTCTGAATTTACTTTTTGTAAGGGGTTCCTTACTATTTCGGTTAACTGACGTTGCAAACCTGGTTATTCTGACTTTACTTTTCGTAGGGGCTTTCATATTGTTTCAGTCAACTAGCATTGACCGGTTTACGGCTTCTGAAGCCGATTTCGAGCCGACAGAAGGGTTTCATTCTCTTCGTCTTCCTCGATGGATTTGTAACCATTTGGCGTTTAACTCAATTAATTGCTGAAATATTTGTGGTCCATTAAGTGGTGATAACTCTCCCATTAAGTCAATTAATCAATTTTGGCCGGTTTGAGTACGAAACGCTCGGTTGAGGCAAGTGATGGTTTTGCCTATAAATTGAGCATTCTGGCTTTGTCCCTGGCACCCAACTCAAACATTACACCATCTAAAGGAGTCAATGAGTGTCCAGAAGCACGGAACCCGTCCGAATCCAAAGTTCAAAAACAGAGCACGTAAAATGGGTGGAGGTAAAAAGTCGATTCTAAATTTCGCTTTAGTGGTTGTTTTAACCACATTAATGTCTAACATTTGGTATCAGAGAAAGGCTTCAACTCTGCCTTTACTGTTCTGTATATTTTTAATTTTTTTCGAAATCGAAAAAACCTAAAGTCTTCATTTTTTTGAAGATTCGGTTCAAACGAGCACTGGAAATCAATGAAAAATTAAATTTTCAAAATTTTCATATATTTTTTATCATTTATGGTGTTCCTATGGTGCTGTTTGAATTGGGTCTAGAATTCGGGTCGAGTCGGTCGTTGTCGGGTTCGGGCGAAACCGACGAAGGTAGACGACGACTTGAACGGCGTTGTTTTCTGTTTCGGCAGTGTTAAACGTCGTCGTTTTTGGCTTCAGTTTTGAGTATCTGAATGACGTCGTTTCGTTGGAACGAATTCGATTATTAAAACGACGTCGTTTCGCTACAATTTTGATTAAAAAAAATTATATCTGTTATGGGCCGTTTCGTTCACGTCCCAAAACCATTTCAAACGCGGCCCAGCACTGTTCTGGCCCATTACTGTAGCAATACGGGAAAATTGAAATCGATTACTGCGGCCGGGATTCGAACCCGGGACGCGGAGGAGGGAAAAGCGGCTTCTGCCGCTGCGCTGCTGAGCGCCGTGCATTA
>JAODPA010143820.1:0-13707 GCA_025585075.1 Nepenthes mirabilis | reverse complement strand
TCCGACTTTATGATTAGTTTATGCGTTTATGACTAATCATATGATAATATTGTGTGTTTTTTCTGTTGGTTTTTTTATTAGTTAATCTCTGGCTGTATGGCCACATCATGGTATTGGTATGCTCCTGTAGATTTTATATCTTCTTCAATTGTTTTTCCCAGGAAGGGAGGATAGATGAAAATGGTGATCTGCAATGCTCATATCATGGGTGGTCATTCAATGGCTATGGGTCGTGCACTCGGATCCCCCAGGCTTCATCTGAGGGCCCGGAGGCTCGTGCTGTGAAGTCGACAAGAGCATGTGCCACTAGGCTTCCAACTATGGTGTCTCAGGGTCTGCTGTTTGTGTGGCCCAATGAGAATGGACTGGAGAGAGCTAGCATTACAAAGCCTCCCGTGTAATTAACTAATAACCTAATTCTGAAACTGCTTGATTGTTGATGGATTTCCTGACAATGCTAATGTCAAGTAGCAGTTTAAATGTTTGATTGCTTTAATAAATTTGCTGAATCGAGATTATGTGGTTGTTCAATAGGTTACCAGATGACTTTGATAAGCCTGATTTCGCTACAGTGACAATTCAGCGCGATTTGTATTACGCCTATGATACTCTCATGGAAAATGTCTCTGATCCTTCACACATTGATTTTGCGCATCACAAGGTATTTCTGGATATGCAGTAATTACAAGCATCAAGTATCAAAGAAAAGCTCATTGACAGGAGAGATTGAAACTGTCCCATGATGTGTACGGTCTCATGGCTTGGCATTGGGACACTTATATATGTGACTCCCTTTTGATTCCTACACTTGCGCGGGTATTGTTGTCATGTTGGCCCAACCAAATATTGTCTTGCATCATTTGCTGCCTTATTGAAATCAAATGTTGGCAATCAAACAGCAATATAAAAAAAAATTAAGTGTTACATAGATAATAATGCTAAGATGAATGAATAGAGTTATTATAAAAGAGAAGGAATGATGATATTTATAAATGTTTAAAATTTGTACTTATAAAAAATAAGATGAGGAAAATGTGTTGAAGGTGGTCCGGACATTTAAAACGTAGGCCAAAAAAGAAACTGAGAAGAAATGTGAGTTAGTTTTAGTTGGAAGCAAGGAAGGAAGAGGTAGACCTAGGAAATTTGGAGTGACGTGATAAAAAACAATTTAAAATTACTTATGTTTTCGAAAGGTAATATACAAAATAGAGTCGAATAACAAAAATGAATATATATAAATGACTCATCTAATGGGACATAGAACTATGTTGTTGTTGTGTGGCCTCATGTGTTGATTTCTCATTAGTGTTGATATAAGAGACAGCTGTATAAAATGTGTTTCTGTGATGCCGAGTACATGTTGCTGCCTTGCTGATGCAAATATGGGGTTGGGGGAGAGGCAGCAGATTGCCTTCTAACCAGAAAGACAAACACACACTTCCTTTGGGGCTAGTGCTGCTGAAGGCACCTCATTCAGGAAAAGATTCCAACGCCACTAGCAAGTGGTTTCTGGATTCTTTCTGAGATACTAGTCTCTTGTGGTTTTCTCATGGCTGAACCTAAGAGAGAAATCAACCTCAACTATGAAGAACTCATTCGCTAACAACCCAATCACTACAAGTGGAATTTGTATTATCTGATAATTATATGGAAGAATGAAATGATATTCAGAGAGAGTCAACGGTGCTATAAAGAAAAGCATCAAGTGTCCTGTGGAGCAGACTGAAAGAGAGCGATTTCCTTTAAGACATTCTGGAAAGTTTTCATTCCAGTTGCCATGGGTGGGTTGCACTGATTACCCGTAACAGAAAAAAGAACGAATGGATCATGGAGGTTCCCCAAGAAGTTCTTTGATTTCTTTTGAAAGCAGATAATTATTCTCCCACTTCTCATGTTCAGTGAATGGCAGAGACGTTGAGGAATATCCAAAAAAACATTTTGGGAATTGGTTTGATTCTATCTCTGTTCATTCCGTTTGAAAAAAGGATCCCAAAGAATCAATATTTTATTTAGTTATTAAATCTCTTTTTGATTGATGAATGTGTGATACTTCAAATTTGTGTTACTAATGGAATCCAAACGATATCTAGATTGAATGATGTTCCTTATTCCAACCTATCATAGATGCTTATTCAAATTGTTATGTAATGGTCATTCAAAAATTGTTCTTAACTAATTGGGTTAAAATGTTGTCCAATTTCACAGTAATTACTGTGCATGAACTTTCAACTTCTTTAGTAAATGCCGACTAATATCTTTGTTACTCTTAAAACCAATCCTCTCAATTCTTGCATGAACTTCTACACCATTCGATTTTGTTTTAAGAATATTTGAGTTATGCTCCTGTGTTTAGTTTCCTATCATTATCTAATTGTTCTTCCACTTTATTTATTTGTATTTCTCCATTTAAAATACTTTTTTCACATCCATTAATTTATTTCTAGATGATATTGAATCAAGTAATGACATCATTTTGAAAGATGCGTTCCATGTATTTCTTGCGTCCTATACATTAACTCATCCTCATTTGCTGCTTTTAGTATTTGGTTAAGGACATAACCTCCACATAATTTCTAGGTTATTACATTATATACAAGTCTTTCCTTGTGGTTATTCTATAAAATGCTGGAATAGCAGTATATGAGTCCCTCATGGCTTTGTTGTGGCTGGTACCTTTGGTAAACTTGACCTTATTTCACTTCACATAATTTATGATGAGTAAGCCATCTAACATAATTGGAACTCAAAGGCTACAGTAATTTTAAGTGGGGACTTAAATGGCAATCAATGGATAAGTGCAAGTGTATGGACAAGTACCAAAGGGCTCATAGAGATCAAGCTTATCTTAACTGATTTCCTTTTTTTTTTCCCTATGAATTTGTGTGTTTTTCTGTCATACTAAATTGGCAAAAGCATCGACCACATGTATTTTCTGGAAAGGTCTTTTTGTTCATTATGGACAAATAGTTGTAGAATCAATTTGTTTTTCCATGGTCATGATTGTTGCTTCACCTATGTAGGTTACAGGAAGGAGGGACAGAGCCAAGCCTCTTCCATTTAAGGTTGAGTCCAGTGGTCCTTGGGGTTTTGGTGGTTCAAATAATGATAACCCACGAATTACTGCCAAATTCGTTGCACCATGTTATTATATGAATAAGTAAGTTCATCATGCACTAGTTTTACTTGTAAACACTTATCAAAAGGGGGAATGTTTACGGGCGGGCTTTTCACTGTACCCTGCCCTTAACAGGTGCAGATTCCTCAACTTAGATCTGTGTTGGGTGGGGATGGGAATTCCTTGGTCTGGGCTATTTACCCCACCTTACATGGGTAACTGGGGTTTGTCCTTGAAGGCACTCTGTCCCATCATTGATGTTTCAAGCGTGATATGGGCCGGGTGGGGGCGGGCCTATAGGGGTAAATGAGGTGAGGCAAGTTGGGTCCCGTGGCCATTGTTTGCCATCTAGGTAAATGGCGGAAAAATTTTCCTTGGCAGGAAAATGTGGGGATGACAAATATTTCTCTATCACATGTATGGGGTGGGTATGAGGGGCTTTCTGGGAGCCACTTGGGGTTTTCAATTTGGTACCCTGAGGTTTGACATAACTAATATTACAACCCTGATGTGGTTGCCACATGTAACAATGGACCACCAAAAAGGGCAGAATATATTGTCATATAAAATCTCGGGGTTATTATAATTAGTTTGGAACATCAATGTTATGACATCAATTATCTTAAAGCTCTTGAAACATCAACTTTTGCACACCTAGCTTCATATTGGTTAGTGATCATTAAATGGAAAATGACATATGCTAAAAGCATTTCCTAATCAATCAAAGGCATTTTGTTTTGTGTTCTTTCATTCAGGATAGAGATAGACACAAAGCTTCCAGCAGTTGGCAACCAAAAATGGATTATATGGATTTGTTCATTCAATATACCAATGGCACCTGGGAAGACACGATCAATTGTTTGCAGTGCTCGAAACTTTTTCCAGTTCACAGTGCCAGGTCCTGCTTGGTGGCAGGTGAGCGTTCATAATGGGCATAATTAATCACCACTCCTCAGGTCCATAGTATGTGCATTTTTTTTCTAGTTTTCTTCTTTTGACAGATATCCATCTTGTCAGTGTTTTGACTTAATCACCACCCTTTGTTTTATTTTAACATTCAAATATCTCAAATTCACACCTTTGTTTTATCCAACATTTATAAAGTGTTAATAATGGGTTGTAAATTGTATTCAACATTAATAATGTTTTATTTAGTTATAATCTCTCTTACGGCATTTTTGCAAGGGGTAAGAGAATAGTGATAGTAATGAGTTGTAACTTGCATGATTAAAGTACCCTCTTTCCTTGTAAAAAATCCTATTTCCTAATGATGATATTGAGTAATAGTTAGCAATGCAAAATGGAATCTGAATAATTGAGAACCATAATGAAGGTTTTGGTAAGACTAATTGTATTTAATAAAATGTATGCCGATCACATCACGTGTATTGCTATTGTTCTACATAAAATCATTACGAGAAGTGTCATAGGTTTATTGAAAACTAACCATAAGTAAGGTTGCGACATCTTGAAAATTGGGAAAGGTAAAAATTTTCAAAAATTAACAGAAAAAAGATTTTTTCTTAGTTTATGATTGTAACAAGATCTCTTGCTATGAAATTTTTGAATAAAGATACAAAAGAACAAGGTGGTTTTATTTTAACAAAAGAAACCCTCATGGCTGTCTTGGATTACAATTTTAACAATATGTCTGCTATTGTGAAGGATGTGGGAAAGGCCCAAAAAGGATAATGAGGCAAAGTTGATTAAGGCTAAGGCTCTAGGATCAAAAGGTCTCTAATATAATTCCTTTTGCCCTCAACTTACCTAATGGGAAAAAGAAAAATAGAAATACAGACCAAACTAAGCCCTTTTTTTTCTTTTTTGTATTAAGTGGGGTTGACTACATGGATTCTTGACCTCCATTAAGTTTTGTTATAAGATATATTCTTTACTAACTCCAAATATTCAACATTACGCATCCTTTAAACTTTTCTTTGGTCAGCATCTGTCTCTTCTATAATGAACATTTTCCAAGCCCTCACATATCCTAGGAGGTGTTTTTAGGTGGTCCTCGCTCACTTCACCAAATCACCTCAAGCACAACTCTTGCATTTTTTCTTCTATCGGTGTCACAACAATTTTCTCCCATATAATCTCATTTCACATGTTATCTATTTTTTGAATATCCGTATATTTTTTCAACATTTTTATCTCAACAGTTGCCATTTTTTCATAGGTTGGTTTAAACTGCATAATACTTCACTTAACATGGCTGGTCTAATAGTCACATTAAGGTATTTTCCCGGGTAGAAATCTTCTATAATGAAGGACACCTGAAACGCTTATTCGCTTCATCTAGCTAGCTTTAACTCAATGAATTATACATCCATTATCATATCATTTTTCTTGACCATCAATCCAAGATATCCTCACCTACCGATCATCTACTTCTCTTTTGTTATCAAACATAGATTCCACATATTCTAACCTTCAGCTTCTGAAGTCTTTTGCCAAATTTATCACAATACATTAACACCCTCTCTTGTCCCACCTCCAAAATGTCATTGCAAAAAGAATGCAAAAATAAACACCATTTTAATGTGTTTAGTCAATTCACCATAGCCAATGCAAATAGATACAAGCTAAAGAAAGAAAAGGGTAAAAGAAGCACAAAAGAAATCAACAAGATGGTTTCTTGACTGAAAAGGGTGAGTCAAGCCTTTGAAAAAAAATCAAGGTGGTTTTTGGTTGAAAAAACACCACATATCTACTTCAATGGACAATCTTGTCAAACCACATGGTTCTGATGTTTGCTCTGTCCTTTATGGGCAGGTGCATGGTGGGACAGGGTAAATTTTAGAGGTCTATCTGTTATGCAAATATAACTGTTGGCCATTATCCAGTGCTACCAAGATAGGATGCTTCCTTTTAAAAAATAAGTGGCAAGCCATGTTTCAAAACATTGATAAAATAGAAGTTACAGTTATGTCCCCCCTCCGCCAAACCAAAAAATTGCTTTAAGTGACAAGTGTCCCAAGTGTTCCCATTTTTGTTTTTTCATTCCTCTTTTGTGGTATAATAGAAAGAGTTCAAGCCGGAGTTGAGTGCTCATTTATTTTAATAATTAGGCCTTCTTGATGGAAACTTTGTTCCGTGATTAATAATTAGTGGATCTATTACTTCTACCATGATGGATAGATGTTGAAGGAAAAATGTTCATTATTCTTGACTAGTAAAGGAAAAGGTGAAATTTTCCCCTTGATACGTTTGGTTATTGGATAAAAATAAGGTTTGTATTAATAATTGTTCTTTAGGAATGAAATGGAGTGGAAATATGATAGGAGTAATTATTACAATTTTTGGTTTGCGAGAGAGAATTATTATTCTATCTCTATTCTCATGCTTTGCTATAGGGTGACCTTGATGTTTGATGGTGGTGATCGGTCTTTGATGATTTATAGCCTTTAGCAGGGATGGACCTATGGTGGGTATTGATGGGGCCAGGTGACAAGCCTCTGCCAATGATGACTGACTCACCTGGCTCCAGCAACAGCTGGGGGACCCACTAATTTTTTTCTGGCCACTGCTGGCCAATGAAAAGGACTGCCAATTGGCATCTGGTGACATTAACTGGAGCAGCAGCTGGTGGCCGGCAACTGTGACTAGCTGATGGGCCACTTGTGTGACCGGTAGCAGGTGATAGTGGCTGATTGCCTGCCCTCCAGCAATCAAAGGCAACTGCCTTTGGTGGTGGATTGCTACCATCAACGATGCTGCTTGTGGCTATTCTCAGTATCGCAGGAACAAATAACTCAATGTTTCTAGTAGTGTTATTTTTACTTTTACAGAGATAACATTTCGACCAGGAGGACCTATTCCCACCTAAAAATGAACAAAACAGCAAATATCATATCACTAAAGAGAATAGGAACGGAATAATTATCATTTTGAAGCAAAGATGATGAGTAATGAGAATTCTTTTGATGGGGTTTTGGTGATCTGACATTCTATCAAGTATCTTGACGAAATGCTATTAATAGAACAAAAAACTGTAATGATATGATATGCATTTAAATAACCATTTTTGCTATTGGGTTACAATTCTTATGAATGCTTGAGAAATATGATGATATGTGAATATTTTATGTTGGTGTCCCAGCTCTTGATCTTTACAAACTTTGATTATTAGGTGGTGGACAAAAATAAATTATGCTTGGACATTCAAAAGCTAGATGTTTGGAGTGGAAGATTGAAATGTTTGGATTCTGAGATTTGTTTCAGCTTGGACCCTTAGCTTTTTCATTGTTTGTGTCATATCAATTTTTTTGCCACTTGATATTATCCAGAGTTGATATTTTAAATATTGTTTTCTAGGTAAGATTTTAAATTGCATTAATGCTAAAACTTGTGTTCATTGGACGTGTTGGAAAAATTGTTTATGCATCCATGCGCATCACTTGTATCTCAGGTGGTTCCCAGATGGTTTGAGCACTGGACATCAAACAAAGTGTATGACGGAGATATGATTGTGCTTCAAGGCCAAGAAAAGATCTTTCTTTCCAAATCAACTGAGGCTTCAGTTGATGTAAATAAGGAATACTCAAAAATCACATTTACCCCCACGCAGGCTGATCGCCTTGTCCTTGCATTTCGAAACTGGATGAGGCGGCATGGCAATGGGCAACCTGAATGGTTTGGTTCTACCACTCAACAGCCTTTGCCTTCAACCATCTTATCCAAACGCCAGGTGAGAAAATCGTCATATATGAACTACTTATTTTGTACATATTCATTGACATGGTTGCTCCTTTTGATATTTGAGTCTTAAGTGGTCAAGCCTTGTTTAGGATTGTTGAAGTGAATACAAACTAAAGTTTGTCACTGGATGAAATAAACTGCTATAAGTTTTTTGATTGGCAAATTATTTTCAATACTTATTTTGGTAATTATTTTCAATATTTTGAAACATGACGTATACCCCAGGTGTGGGACAGAACTGCCTTAGGAAAGACCCTGGTGGCTTAAAGGGAGACTCTACCACCTCAGTGTACAAAAAGTATGAAATCATTCTAGTGTAAGCTTAACATTAAAAAGATAAAAGTTCCATTAAACTGATACTTTTCCCCTCTTTGCTTTGGATTTTTTTTTTTTTTGAAATTTCTCCTTGCCATCGAAGTTAGACAGTGGCTGGGACAATAAAATATGTGCTCTTACGTTTCATTTACCCGTCACTGATCTCTCTCTGACACTTTAGTGTATCCAATTAGTTATGTGATTGGATTCCTGAGCTTTACAACTTAATAATGCTAAAAATCACTGCATTCAAGACCTCCTGAGAAAACTAATGAACTGTTGAAGTTGGATTAGTCACTTTTAGAGTGCGTTTGGCCCAACTAGAGCTTTCGTAGGAATCCTGTTTACATAGAGCTTTTGCAGAAGTGCTGCAGAATAGTAAACTAAGTATACTTGCATTGGATAGGATTTTCTTTGGTGTTCTATTCTATCTTATTAAATAAGTTGCTCTAAGTAGCTCGATGTTAGAATTTCGACTAAAAGCGCTCTTAGAGCTCATTTAAACTTCTTGAGAAGCCAAAATTCTTGTATGATAAAAACAACTTGTGTGCCCGATTTCAACTTCAAGGCCAGAGAAGCTTTATTCAGAAGTTGGGCCTAACGAGTACTTGCTATTGTTTAGATGTGCTGTTTTTCTGTTCTGGAAAATGTACATGACATTTGATTTTATCTTACATAACTTGTGAAATTCTCTACAAATTCTAGATCGTTCTCTTAAACTTGAATTTAAACAAGAGACATATGTTGTTTCCTTATGGGTTTTGAGTGTTGGAAAATACTGAACAAGGAGAATCGTTGTCAAAGCTAGTAGTTAGGGTGTGAAGTAGGTAGATTCACCAGATATGATTTATTGTTGGTAAGCTGCTTACAAGTTGTACAATTGGGAAAAATGTGGCACTGAGGCACGAGTAGAGACTATTGCAATCTAAGCTAATTTTGATGTTCATCACGGCATAGCTGGGATTTGATTTTTGAATATATTGCATGTCCGCTTTGGTTTAATTTTGTTGTTCACTTATGCAGATGCTGGACAGATTCGAGCAGCATACCCTCAAGTGCTTATCGTGTAAACAAGCTTACAATACCTTTCAGACACTGCAAAAGGTTCTGATCGGTGTGACTGTCATATTCTCCACGACAGCTGGTATTCCTTCGGAATTGCAGTCACGGATCATTTTGAGTGCACTTGCGACAGTGAGTGCTGGATTGGCTTACGCTTTGCATGAATTCCAGAAGAACTTCGTATTTGTGGACTACGTGCATGCTGAAATTGAGTGATATTCCAATAGCAGAAACATGCATTTCACTGTATATAGACAACGTAAGTTGCCAAAGGTCTTGAGAGTTATATACTTGCATGGAGGTGTACATCATAATACAAGCCATGCAAGTCCATACGGGTATAGGAATGAACGGTGAGAATCTTTGCGTTTTCTTTTTATCGCCCTTTCATGGAAATCACTTCCCACTGGTATTTTTTTTCCTGGAATAAGTATATATGGTCCTAGCTAAGCTTCCCATGCCTTTCTTAGGATCAGTTTGTTAAGCTCACTAGGCATATCATCTGACAGAGATTTGCTATATCATGTTTAAATTGATAATGTGACATGAGATAAAAGAATAGTAGGATATTTCAGGTGAACAAAATACATTTAGAGAAGCGATGTGTTGAAGCTTGCTTTATGAGACTTCCGTAAAGTGGTTTTGCCTCAGCCTTGGTGAACATGAAGCAATTTACCTCTAGGGTACATGGCACAAAATCTCTTGATGCTGTCAGGGAACTGAATTCGGCATGATAGAGAAATGAGTTGGCTCCATTGTCAGACAAAGAAGAGAGAACATGAAGGGAAAACATTCAATACATAGCCAAGTTGATCTGTTCAATACATTCACTAGTTATTCTGAAGATAAGCCGTGCTGGTGTGCAAGTTTTTGTATTCAGAAAATTATGACTGTGATTTGTAGAAGAATTTGTTAATGGTAACAAAAT
Source organism: Nepenthes mirabilis (assembly GCA_025585075.1). Taxonomy (NCBI): domain Eukaryota; kingdom Viridiplantae; phylum Streptophyta; class Magnoliopsida; order Caryophyllales; family Nepenthaceae; genus Nepenthes; species Nepenthes mirabilis. The sequence goes on along the minus strand of JAODPA010143820.1, from coordinate 3,586 downwards.
CTCTTCACAATTTTTCTATCTTCAAAGATAAGCTTCTAGGTGAAGCATCCTAAGCATCATGCTTCTTTCTTTTTCCCTCTCATTTTTTCCATGTTCTCGTCAGCCATTCTATCTATCACACATTCTCCCACTCCATTCCAAGCACTTGTTTTCTTCCTTGTTCTCATCTGCTATTTCATCTCTTGCTCAAGTGCAGATGAATGTGATATATCCAAGCTGAGTACGAACTCAAATATCATTCACAAATACCAATTTGAGGGTCAATCATAATGTCAAAAGTCAAACTTCTGAAGGTGGTTTGAGCTTTTGTTTTAGGGTTATGAGTTCTAATTCAATGAGCAAACTGAGATTCAAAGTTAAATCTACACGGAGGTAATCATGTTCACCAAACAACAACCTTTTCAAGTTGTGATTGCTGGAGGTAGTTCAGATTTAGCCCCAAATTCAGCCATGGAAAGTGAAAAATGAGGAAATCAATTGTGCTATGGTTTCCCTCTACTATCCTATCTCCAATATTAAAGACCAGAAATTCTGCCTTTGTGTTGCCACAGCAGAAGGTACGAGAAAGAGAAATTTATATCCATTCAATAACCAATGAATGAATGCTAGATAGTGATGTTTAAAGAGTGCTGTTATAGTCTTTTTAGTATTAGAAATTTGATAGATGAATGACTTAGATTTCATCAAATGATATAAATGACTATCTAACCACTACTATTCACATACCTAACTTTTAATATTGTCCGTTAGATGGGTATAAAAACTTTCTCACTAGGAGGACCATAAAAGCTCTCAAGTTTAAAATCCCTGCTCCATTCGAATAATAAGGAAAGATCGTGAGAAAGCATTCAGCTAGCTGACCTTTCTTGATGTAAAGATTCTCTCTCATATTCATTCATCACAACCTCAAAGATTATGAACTGCAAGATATAGAAACCCTCTTTAATCAATCAATAGTCTGTTTCAGCGATAACAATTTCAAGTATGGGACATAAAACTAGAATATGACAGCAGCAACAAAGCAACAAAGAAGAACACAAGGGACGTAAAATTAGTAGGTCCCTGAGGAAAAGAAAGAAAAGCACCTCAATATTCTAATTAAGGTTAAAACATCAACACATGATTAGATGGAACTGTACAACCATGGCTTTCTAACACAGCTTCTACTGTCTCATCATCCGTTATCTATTTGAATGTTGATGGTCTGATTGTTGACCTTACCAGGCTGCCTGGTTATCCGATTTATCATCGGAGTGTGGCCGATGAACAGAGCAACGTGACCCATAAGCTTATCCTTCCTAGAAAAAGTGGTTCCACAGGAGCACTGCCATTTGAGATCACCACAGTGCTTCTCATGAGTCCTTAAATCTGACAAAACAGAAAACTGCTTCCTGTTACACCTCTTACAGACGTACATCTTCGGACAATGACTCCTCTTATAGTGATTCTTCACACAAATCATGGACTTCAATGGCTGAAACTTTGTGTGCTTTTGGTTCCACCTGCACCCTTCTTGCGGGCACGAATACTTCCTGGCCGGCACTTTGATCAAACACTCGCCGTCGCCTTTGTGACTCTTCATAGGGTTGCTCAGAGCTGCGCTAGACTTGTACTCGTCACCATGAGCCCTCATATGCATTCTCAAATTCGCATCTCTCTTAAACCCCTTCCCGCACACTTGACAATAATGCGTATATTTTGCCAATAAATCCGCTGCATCCAGCTCAATGATATCATATTCATTATCTCTTTGTTCTACTTGACTACTCCTGGGATCCATCATGTCTTTTAAATTATGCCCAATGCCACCATAAATGTTATTGTTGTTATTGTTACTATTATTATTGTCAAATGTATTGCCGAACCAATAAAAATTCTCAGCCGGTAGGAAACTTCCCTCATCTCTCTCTGTCTGAGCCTCCTGGATAGGATCAGTGGTCAATTCCAATAATCCAAGGGGCTTATTTGCAGTGCCTGTCTTTGGGGCAGCGGCTGCGGCTATCTGCTGGCAATTGAACATCATGGACGAGGCCGTCACCACTATATCTTGAATCAGAGTGCCCATGCTGCTTGCCACGGCAGCAGAGGCCAAGTCGCTGGGAGTCTGCTGGCTCTGGTGTGGGGAGATGAACATGGTGACCAACGACTGAACTTGATGGACCTTGTCTTTGAGGATGGCGAGTTTGCAGAGGAGAGAGCTCAAGTGAGCTTCTGAGGTAGACTCCGTGTCCTGATTAACAGCATAGATATTATGGTGGGGGCCTTGCAGGGCGTTAGGGAAGCTAGAAGTGGCCCCAGAATTGATCATTTTTCCCTGCCTTTCTTCAGAATCTCTAGCTGAGATGTTTAAGCTAAGATTTCCAAATCCCACTTCAGACTTTGATTTTTACTCATATTTTCAGGTATGTGGGGGTGGTGGTCGATGAATCTTCTCTACCATAAATAGCTACTTAGCTCTGTGCAACGTTGAATCCAATTAATTGGTGAATGAGCCAAGGGGAATAGCAAGTCAACTATCAGGTTCTCACTCATCCCCACTTAAGACCTTCCTCAGCTGCGGCTTAACTCAAATGAGACGGGGCAATTTAGTAGTAGAACTTGAACAGGTAAGGGTAGAGGATAGCCAATTAGATTACTGTTCCATGTTTATAAATATGTCATCTCATCTTACATGTCCGACAAGACCTTATGGTGTAGGGTATATTAAATTTATTTTTTCCGCTGCCTTTTTTTAGAAGATTGGTTCTTCAAGAATTTATCGCATCCTATTCATTGAGAAGCTTTCAGAACATAAAGGGAGGATGATGTACCTAAAATTTTAAAAATTACACTTATAGAAGATAGTAATAGAGAACCCACACGAGACGGTTAGGATACGTAAATCGTAGATGAAATGGAGCACACACGAGAAGAGATGCGCTTGTGCGCTTGTTTTGGTTAAATGACTGAAATGAAAAGTCATATCTAAAAATCTTAGGGTGAGAAGATGAAGAATGATTTAAAACTAGTTGCACTCTCGATAATGGAAAATAATAATTATACGTCAAGTAATATTATGATGAATTTATATAATTGATTGTACCTAATGAAATTTAATACTTTGTTGTCATTGAATTTAGAGGTTTAAGATTGGAACCCATGAATTTATCTCTATTTTTGGAAAAGCTTATTAGTTTAATGCTCATATGTGCAATTTAAAATTGATAATGGGATTTTTATTTATTTCTTTAATCCTTAATGCCAATAGTTTAACATTGACTCTTCTTTTATCATACCTTTTCTGTTTTATTAAATAATTTTTTTTTAAAAAAAATAAATATTATTCTTACATCAACCAATATAGTAAGTCTATTTCCTTGTCATCTATCTCTTAAGTCATACCTTGAGTCTCTTTCAAACCTATGGGAAAAAGTAGCATTGAAAAACGGCCGTAAGTGGGGCGTCATTACGCACGCACGAGTTGAATGTTTCCATTCTATATTTTTATTGCCAATGAACAAAACAGATAAGTTATATAATATGTTAGGAGAGTGATATTATTTAACATATCATTTTATCATTTAAATAATATAGCTATTTAATGATA